>PVKE010035250.1:0-16981 GCA_004027555.1 Craseonycteris thonglongyai | reverse complement strand
GGGAGGGAGGAGGGAGAGTTGTGTGGGGAGGGGGGAGTGGGCACCAGATATATCGGGTTGGAGGGGGACCTGATTCTGGGAGCTGGGCACATAATGCGATGCATGGGTGATGTGATGTGGAGTTGTCCATTGGGAAACTGTCTGATTGTTACCAACCAATGTCACCCCATTAAATTTAACAATAAAATATAATAATATTAAAACAAAACAAAACAAAACAAAACAAAACACCCACCCAGCTTTTGAAATATGCATTTAAAAGAACTTAATTAAATTCCAATTATAGAAACTTTCTATACTAACAATGAAACAACTATTTTATTATCATTCTGCATGTCAGCTTTAATTTTAAAAGCTGAACTGCAGTGCCTTTGACAAAAGAGCACTAAAAGGAAAAAAAACTTACGTAATAATCACTACTATCTCAGATATTTTTGCCTTGATTTGAGAACATGAATTCCACCTGTCCCCTCTACTACTGGAATAACAAAGTATTCTCAGTTCTAAGTAGAGGATGCCTGTTAGTATTTGTCCAATTGAAAGAAATACTAATCTTGGGCACCATAAGCAGCAACTAAACTGCAAAATTAGAATCTGGACAACTTTGTAAAAAATTAATTAAAAATATATACATATTATGCTTTACATCTTTATAATAGGCTGTCCAATTATAACTTTTTAAAAGCATTCATTCATAAGAAATTAAGCTATTAAGCAGTTTAGAACCCTGAGAGAAGTAGTAATATGAATATAAAGCAAAGGTTTTCAGAAAGTCACTTCCCATTTTGTACTTTTGGCTGGAGTCCTCATTTAACAATGTGATGATGATGCCTTTTGTTCCTGGCTCACAAAAACTTTGTGACTCATATTTCTCGGCTTGTCACAACCCTGAATTCGATCCAGCATCCACACGAGTTCTCTGCCCAGCATCGCCTCTTGGAAGCCAGCACCCATTAAAGCTTATATAAATGGCAAGTTTTCCTATGCTTCCTATCAGATTCCATTAGAGTGTAGTTTCCTTTACGTTTCTTTAGATTGTTTGTCTGTGAACCTCATAAATAAGGACATCATATTAATCCCAAAAGTAAATCAGTGCCACGGCAATCTTATCTAAATACCTGCAGACAAAATAGCTACTACACTATCATTTTACTTTTGTTGTTTTCATGTCATAGAGGACGCTGTCACAGCCATTGTCATATTTAACAAGATGCTAGACAGATTATAAGCAAACTGCAACGGGGAATTCGTACTGCTAATGTTAACATAAACTGAGAGATTATGAATTTCTCACTTAAGAATATCAATAATACATCTCTTGATTTTCTCCCACCCTCAAGCAAAGTTTTTCTTACACAATATAATTGTCGTAATATGAATGCATGAACATATCAGTGATCATACATTGGAACATACAAATTTTTTTTTTTAAGATTTATTTTTATTGTTTTCTGTTTGTTTGTTTGTTTGTTTTTGGACAGAGAGAGACAGAGAGAAGGGGAGGGCCCAGAGCAGTCTCCATAATCGTATACCATTAGTTTTCCATATAGTTTCACTCCACAGGTGGGCGCAGTGCTGCTGCGCAGGGCAGGAACTGGGCTGGGGGCTTCCCACATGAGCCCCAGCAAGAACAGAACTGGGGGCACACCCCAATTCAGCATGTGGATCCTCACAGGCAGGTGCTGGGATTCAATTCTCGAATCCCGGGGCTGCAAAGCCAGCACTCAATCAGTGGAGCCATCCCGGCTTCCCTGGAAACTATGTTTTAATGTTAATGTCAGCATGTGGCTTTCCATGAGGCTTTTTCCTTACTCAAAAGCATTTAGCTTTTCCTATTTTCTACATTATTAATCCCAGATTTCTCTGTCCAATCTGATTCCATCCTATCCATCAAACAATATATTATTTGAATTTCCAATGTGCACACTCTAATTAAGACCACCTCCTCATTACCTATGCTCATCAATCTTCAGGCAACTTTCAATTTCATCAAAAATGAAACATTCTCTCAAATACCTTGGTCCTTATATGCTCAACTTCCTAATTTGGCACTTAATTTGGTACTTAGATATACAGTACATTACATTGACTTGCAGTATGATAGTATTCTTTATTTATTTTCGAACTGTCACTCTATTTCCCTCAACTGTTCTGGAAACACTAAACCATTCAATAATGAAGAGTTAAGTATGAAGTTCAAAAACAATCAAAGAGAGTTAGCAATGCCATTTCCTGGGTCAGAGGCCAAGTGGATCTGGATGACTTACAGTACAAGGCAACTCCAGAACTAGCTGATATCCAACATGGGCAGTTCTGCTCCTATTAGCAGTCATTCTATTCTGTAAGTATTCAAGACTCCATCCTACCGAGAGGTAGCTTCCCCTGCTATAATCTTGCTGACCTTACTGGGTCCTGAGAAATCAGGACCAAGGAAATAAAAAGTGGATCAATATCTATAATCAACTTAGGACTTTCCATTGCTATAATATCATTACTCATGAAGTTATTTTTAAGTATAGTTAAATAGAATTAAGTCTGGCCCTTATTTTCAATCCACATTGGGGGTGGGGTATGCTGGGGAAGAAATTTCACGAAATACAAATCTATGATGACTGTTTTAAATTGTATTTTCTTTATGGAAATGGCAGAGCAAAAGCTATAAAAAAATGTTTATAGACTTAATATATTCAATTGTAAGTAACATGCACACATTTGAAATACACTTATAATAATTTTACACAGTTTTGTAAAGTTAAGCATATATGTGTGTGTGTGTGTGTATCTATATAGCTATATATCTATATTTGTACAGATTTCTTTGCATAGATCTATCTAGAGAGACACCACCCTTTAAACTTTTATGTATCGTGAACTCCAGTGAAAAATACCGAAGTGAAATAGGTCATTTCTTTCCATGGTGGAGATCATGGCTGACTCCAAGCTGTGACCAAATGATCTCTCTTTGAGGTCAGATGAGAAATATGAACATGGGCTTTTTTTCTAAGAGGCCATTAATAATTCTACTTTCATGATGATGTGAGTTAACTTTTAGAACCATTTATTTTATGCAAAAATTAAAAGACTAAGAGAAGAGCTTTTTATCTTTTCAAGATGACATAACTTTGGCTGCAGAATTTCAAAAAATTGTAAAGGACAATTGTGTGTTTGGGAGGAAAAAATGGGAACTGACTCAAAATTCTGCGGTTAAAGTATCTCCAGTTACCTTTATAAAATCGATACTATAAGAAGGTAAAAAATATGTTCCAACTGCTGGAAACTTTTGGTTAAAACTGATTTGTGATTTTCTGCTTAAAGCCACTAATTCAGTTTGTTAAACCAAAAACAATTTTTAACAAAGTGAAACTTAAACAATTTAGAGATCCCTAAGAACATTAAAGAGGGATAGATAAAGTTCTTGAACATAATTTCTAACATTTATGTATGCTTCTGTGTCCTACACTGTGCCAAATTCTTGGCATGTATCGTCTCATTTAATCATCACAGGAATCCTATTAATAAATGCAATTATCATCATTTTTTTTTTGTCTGAGAAAAGAAATGAAGTTTAAAGGGTTCAAATTGCCTCATGTCATAGAATTTTGGCACACCCCAAATTGACATCTGAACATCTGACTCCAAAACTAAACCCTTCAATCACTTTTCTATGACACATTGCCTCCCAGACAGAAGTAAGCCTTATCTTTCAGCCTATTTTTGGCTAAAGATGAGAATCTTCTTCAGCACAGTTACATATGGATAGCTCAGAAAGAAGTCTAAGATTTTCAACCTAATTTCATTTTGTGCATTTTTTACCCTAAACCAAGTACTGTATTTTTCCATGTATAAGACAATACCTCTGTCTAAAAAATTTTAGATAAAAAATTGGGGTTTGTTTTATACATGAGAGTTACCCATGTATTGATTTCTTAATGTTGGTTTAGAAAAGTTGGGGTCATTTATGCATGGGGGGCATCCTATACACGGAAAAATACAGTAATTTCCCAACACCAGCTGTTCCTGTGATTCAATTCAATTCTGACACTATTTACCTGGAGATAGTGTCAGATCCCACAGGTTCAGGGCTCAGTCCTATAAGAAAGACTGCCACCCTCTACTTCAGAGGACAGTCACAAAGCCAGGCTGTCACCTGTGTTCCTGACGCATTGGCTACGGATTCAGCAAACCCCTTGTTGGGTTTGATTAATTTGCTAGACTGACTCACAGAGCTCAGAGGAACATTCTACTCACCAGATTGCCAGTTAGTTTGTTATAAAAGAATATAACTCAGAAACAGCCAGATTGAAGAGAGGCATAATGCAGGTTACAGGGAAGGGACATGGAGCTTTCAGGTTCCCTCCAAAAACACCAGCTTTCCCTACTACATCTGCATGTGTTCACCAATTTGGAAGCTGTTGTAACCTTCTCCTTTTTATTTTTTAATAGAGGCTTCATTACATAGGCATAATTGGATCATTGGCCATTGACCCGAGCTCTAGCCCCTCTCCCTTACCTCCCTCCCCCTATTAGGGGGTGGGACTGAAAGTTCCAAACCTCTAAGCCTGTGGCTGGTTCTCTTGGCGACCAACCCTCCTTCCTTAGGCGTGTGCAAAAGTCAGTCACCTCATTAGATACATTTACTGCTCTCATTGCTTAGGAAATTCCAAGGGTTTTAGCAGCTCTGTGCCAGAAACAGGGAAGGAGACTAAATATACACTTTTTAAATTATAAATGACCATAGCAGAAAGCCCCATTCATGCATTTTTGAGCTCTTCTCAGACATGATGAGGAGTGGCTGATGAAGAGATGACATATCATTCACTTTTCTCAGAACATAGTCCTAACTGTCTTTCTGCTCGGAGACTAAGATATCTTTGGGAAATGGTGATGTGTCTCAAGGAGCTAGCTGATCTTGGGGTTCAGATATGTGCTCTATTTATTTCTCATGGTCTTTAACTCCATGGGAGAACTCAGGCTATTTTACAAACTCCTCAGGTCTTCCATGTGCTCAAGCACAGAGCAGCAATCACTGTATGTTTTCAGAATTGATGTAAAGATCTTTTGAAAATAAACAACAAAAGAACCCAAAAGGGGGAAGCCAGGGTGGCTCAGGGAGGCTCCTGGCCCAGCCCCACTCCTCACTGGGGGGAGCCTTCCACGTGGGAGGTTCCTGGGCATGCCCCCCATGCAGTCTCTCTTTGTCCTTTTCTCTGTCAAAAACAATTAAAATAAATCTTTGGAAAAGAACCAAACTGCTATCCATTGCTTTGGTTATTTTTATTCCCATAAATTGGGAGCCTAAGAATACTAAGTTTGCATTAGATCACTGAATATAACCTATTTCTTTTTTTTTTTTTTTTTAACTAAAACTGGGGGCCTCACTGCATTCGGGAAGCACACCCCAGTTCAGCGTGTGGGTCCACCTGGGCCGGAGCCAGGATTCGATCCTTGGTCCTCGGGGCTTCAAAGCGAGCGCTTACCGGTAACCCGCTGAGCCATTCCGGCTTCCCCACCTATTTCTTAAAATGAGAAATTCATAGATACACGCTCTTCTCTTTGACTCGTTTAAATACGGATTGTTAAAGAACAGAGACTCAGTGGAGTAAATTTGGAAGTCGAATTGGCTTTATTGAGCATGAATCAGGCAGCAACCCCTGTATTATAGCAAGTGGAGAAGAGCTTGGAGAAGCTGTAACATCTGGAAGGCTTTTGTGGAAAGAAGCTGGGGGAGACAAGAAAGTAACTAGCAAAAGAAAGTAACGAGTTGTTTCAGGCCAGGTTACTTTCCTTAGGGGGTTTATCAGGCAAATGGCCTCAGTTTCCTTTTTGAGGGGGTGGGGAAGGGGCACTTGACAGATTATTAGGACTGACCGGAAAATGCCAGACTGATCGTTAAGATTACGTTCTTGTGTATAATGCAACACATAGACAATGCACTGAAGAATTGTTCACTTGAGACCTATGTAAGTGTTGCTAACCAATGTCACCTCAATGAATTGAACAACAGCAACAACAAATTACATTCCTGGAGAAGGTTGAAGCTGCAATGAAGTTAGGTATTCAGTCTGCACTCCGTGTCGTGGGCTTCAGCATAAGGGACTTCACCTGGGGCCTTGAGTTTTCTCTTTACCAGGGTCACACATCAGTGTGCTCACTTCTGTTTATGTAATAGCTCCTATGATGATAGTGGGAATATTTTAGGTAAAGAACTATCTTGCGCTGTCAAAGTAAGAGGAGTTTTGAAGTTTACTAATGGTGCTGGGAGGTGGAATGTCTGGTGGGAGGGAGGACTTTGTAACAGGAGATAAGAAGGAGAAAGGACAGAGGGACTCCATGAGGTGGCAGGATTTCTGGACCAGTGGAGGGACATCAGAAGTGACATTTTCTTTAATAGACAACGAGGAATGAATTTCTAGGAAAAGCAGCCTTATGTTATTTTTCTCTAAACAGCCTCAGTAAAACAAATGAAGAAATACATGTTTGTGTTACTGGCACTTTAGGGAGTGCAGGAAAGAGGCAGGATCCCTTGAGCACAGACTGACCTACAGCAAAGATGGCAGAGCCCAAGGTTGAGCTCTGAGCAGCAGTCACAGCTCAGGCAAGTGTGGAAAGCCAGGCTGTAGGTGGACTGACTGTAACCAACACAGACAAGAGAAAACCAGATGACGCAAGTGGAAAGAGTGAAAGATGCTGGGTTACCAGGGAGGGTGGAGTTTGGTTACTTGATTTGAATATTAAAGGAAGGGGCCAGCCATATGGATGACCTCACATTACACCTATTTCAGGGCCTGTATAGTGCCTGCTGGCATTCTCAGCTTCCTCATCTATAGTGACTCCATGTTAAGTGCAGATGCTTCAACTGTGTTTCCATTGCTGTTTTTAGTAACCACTATAAAGTACCAAAAAGAAGTTTTTCTTCAAATACACTTGCAAGTACGGGGCCAGGGCTGCTGTTTACTTTGGAAGTAACGTCTTTCTCTAACCCAAAGTCTGTCACACTCAGTCCTCTGCTCTGAGTATCTTTGCCCTTCAGTGTCACCAAGCGTGACTTTCTAGATAACTGTGGCTGTTTAGGGAAGAAAGATATGACTTCCTGGCTTAGTACAACCTGAAAAAAGTTGTTGACATTTTTGCTGAATGCAACACATCAGTAAACTTCTCCAATTTTTATCTTTATCCATAATCCCACTTCTGGCTTGTGCTGTTCGAGGCTCACCAGCTCCCTTTCTAGATTTTCATGCACCCAGCTCTGACTGCCTTGGGAAGAAAGCTGTTCTTCTCCCTCCTTCTTTGTATATTTGTGTCTTTGGGTTTTTTTCTCTGTCTGGGGTATTGCTTTCTCTGATTGTCTGTCTATTCTACTTTATTTAAATTAACTTTTTTCTACCATTTTACTTTTTCTAGATTTAAAATTAAAAAAGAAAAAGATTTATTTTATTGTTTGAGAGAAGAGGAGAGAGAAAGAGACAGAGAGAAGTGGAGAGTGCCCAAAGCAGTACATCATTCGTTTTTGACATAGTTTTATTCAATTCAAGTGGCTGTGGGGCCACCTGGGACAGAACCAAACTGGCGGCCTCCCTTGTGGGAGGTGAGAACCTTCACTTCCATCCTGGTAGTTACCAGTTGTGCCACAGTTCAGCATATGAGTTTTCATGGACCAGGGCTGGGATTCAATCCCCGGACCTCGGGGTTGCAAGGCAAGAGTTCAAACTGTTGAGCCATCCTGACATCCCTAAATTTTTTTTTTTTTTTATGATAAAATATACATACAGAATTTACCAACTTAACCATTTTAGTATACAGTTCAGTGGCCTTAAAAACATTCATACTGTTGTGCAACCATCACCACCATCCATTTCTACAACTGCTTACTCTTCTCCAAGTGAAACTCTGTACCTGTTAAACACTAACTCCCCCTGTGCTTGGACTAGCTCCTGGCAACCACCATTCTAATTTCTATCTCTGTGAAACTGACAACTCTGGGTACAAGTTTTTATCTACTTTCTTTACTTTCTTCAGTAACACATATCACAACTGGTGGCTATTTGTTTATTGTTTTAAAGTTTATCGCTCATACATCTAATAAAATGTAAAGTACTTGAAATCAGTGACCTTATTCTTGTTTACCACTATATCCTGAGACAGTCAGCAGTGGTTGATCTGTGGGAAATGCACAACAAATACATATTAGATTCATGAGTCAATAAACGCACTCCCTGTCTTTAACTTCCTTGGGTTTTTCTGCTTGAAGATTGCATTCCTAAAATATGTGAGCTGTAGTTACATTGACCTAACCTGCTCAAAATGAGGCAAATTATTAAAATAAATATTACAAAATGATGAGAATTATAAAACATAGCAAGAAAGATCATGCAATGGATAGCGGAGGTTTTTAAAAATATCTAGTACATATAGTACATAGAGTTCTGTTTTCTCCTTTTGAAGAAAAGTTTGTTAACCAAAAACAGAACTTACTCCTGGAGTAGATAAAACTGAACTAACAAATGCATTTTTCGCAAGCTTTCAATATGGCTGCAGAAAGGGTATTATCACTAATTAATCAAAGGTCTGACATTATTTAGTAGTAGTCAGAGAAAGATCACTGTCTTCTCCTGGTCCAGAAAGTTCTTCCACATATTTCTTTCCTTTTCTTTGTTATTGTTAAATTTATTGGGATGACACTAGTTAGTAAAAATTACATACCCGTAGGTTCCAGGTGTACAATTCTATAACACTTTGTGTGTTGCATTGGTGATGGAAAGAAAACTGAGTCTTCCACATATTTCTGTTCTTTTTTAAAAAATGTGTTTTGACCCCCAATGATCAATAAAAACTCAATTTGAATATATACAATAGCAGGGAAGCCAGGATGGCTCAGCAGGTTAAGCACTTGCTTTGCAGCCCTGGGGGAGTGAGGATCAAATCCTGGCCCCAGTCCATGTGAACTCATATGCTGAACTGGGATGTGCTTTCCATACAGGAGGACCCAGTTCGGTTCTTGGCCTCCTGACTTGAGGGTTGTGTCTTCCATTTAAGAGGCCCCCAACCCAGTTCCCACCCCGTGTGGCCCTTACCCACTTGTGTGGAATGAAATTATGTTGAAAACTGATGACATACAACTATGGACACTGCTCTGGGCCCTTCCCCTTCTCTCTGTCTCTGTCTATTTTTCTGTCTCTGTCAAAAACAACAAAAAAATAAATCTTAAAAAAATATATACAGTAACATAGGTGCTATAGTGCCTCTTCCTTTCTATTTTGTTCATACTTTTGTCTAAATAACTTGACCTTACATTGGACCAAGCTACTCAGTAACTGAAAGTCAAAAAGTTACACCTAAAAAAATTTTTTTAAAGGGTATTGAACTATAATATCAAAATAAGTTTGGAAGGTTTGATGGGTTTTCTTTCAGATCCAGTGCATCGGTTTGCCTTTCTATTTTGGGACATTGATTAATGTAAAAACTTTAAAAATCACAGTTACGAATACAGAATTAAAAATATAAGTTTTTGAAGTGAATCTCATATCTCTTAACCATCATAATCATTCATCACAATAGGTAGTCTCTGTATGAATGTACATTCTGTAGCTGAATTGTTGGAGCATTCTATAATAATGAGCATGTAGAAATGGACATAGTTAAATTGGGAAGATTTCATGCTTTAGGATATAATGTTATCAGCCGAGGGTCCCAGGAAAGCATTTGTCTTCACTCCTATTATTACACATTGACTATATTATTTGCATGACAACTCTATTAGCTGTTCCCCAAACTGTAGGCAGGCATTGCTTATATTTGTCTGGTATCTTTGAACAAAGTCAACAATACTTAGCAATATTTAATTCATTAAACAGCCTTACTAAAACTAATCAATTTGTAAAATATGATACTGTGTATTTGAGGCATTTTTGTGTAAATATAAAGAAAGTTCCAGTCCAGATATAGAGCATAAAATTAAACGGAATATGAACTATTTGGTAAAAGACATATTGAGATTCATTTGGATGATATTAAATTAAGTTTTTCCTGAAAAAAAATTCTTTGATACCTATATCAAATGAAATATTTTAATACCTTTTAAACCATATGGTCTTATGTAAATGTTAATTACATTTATTAAGGCTGAATGTGATGGAGCAAAATTAAATGCATGACCTTAGAAAATTTTATTCCATTTGAATAGTTGAACATGAGTACTTTTGATACATCAAAATAATATGCAAATTTTATCTACATGAACTACAAGGCAATGATTTGAATAATAGAAAAAAAATGTTTCTCTGCCTTATAAGGGTGTCTAGAGCCCTTTTGACTAATTTTGTGAATTAATGAACCATTATTGTTTCCTAAAAAATTTTTTTAGGAAAGCCAGGATCGCTCAGCAAATTAAGTGCTTGCTTTGCAGCGCCAGGAACCGGGGATTGAATCCCAACCCCAGCCAGTGCAGATGCATCTGCTGAACTGAAGTGTGCTTCCCATGTGGGGGTGGGGTGGAGCCCAGTTTGGTTCTCACCCTTTGGTTTGACCCCTGGCTCGAGGGGTCATGCCTCCCATGCGGGAGGCCCCCAGCCCAGTTTGTGCCCTTATGGTCCCCTCCCACCTGTGTGGACTGAAACCATATAGAAAACTGATGACGTACAACTATGGAGACTGCTCTGGGCCCTCCTCCTTCTCTCTGTCTTTTGCTGTCTTTATCTCTCTCTGTCTCTGTCAAAAACAATAAAATAAATATATTTTTTTAAATTTTGGAAGCATCAGATGAGTTTGAGTGATAAATTATTTTCAAGTACTAGTACACCAGTTCTAAGAGTGTTTTTTTTATTATCCTAATAGGGTGTAGAAATAAAATTCATATCTAGAGATAATCTTCTAGTCCTTGCCTTGAAATATGATATAATTTCTTTGTACTGATTGAATGTCACTTGGCAAGTTTATCTTGATACCTTTCTTCCTTTTTCTTACTAATACTTGCTACCTTCTTCTCAACACACACCACCTCTCATATGTTTTTTGTATTCTTTTTGAAAGAAAATCCCTCAGTGTGGCAACCGATTATGCCTAAGAAGCATCTGTGTCTCATAATAGCCCTATTTCTAACAGTCACATCAAAACTTACTTCTTGGTATAGAACTATCTGTGAGGGGACTACACATTGACAAATTAAATTATGTTACAGTTAAAGATAATGCATGGTAATCATTTGTATTTCTGGAGAAACTAGCTTAGCGCAAAGAAATGCCACCTCCACAGTTTGCATATTTAAAAAAAAGCTTTATCATGAATGTAAGAGAAAGTAAAGCACTAACTTGAATGAGCACTAGGATTTTAAAGCACAACATAAGAAACCTAAAATAGTAGCTATTTCTATATAAATAGTCATATATACAAGCATAAGTAAATGACAGCACCCTTCTACAGAACTTGAAGATTATTTGCAAAGTGGAACAAACACCTCTTATGAAGATGGCCTGACTGTGTAGCAAAATTTGTTTTTGGGGATTCTGGGATAACTCAGCAGGTTGTGTGCTCACCGTGCAATCATGAGGTACAGGGTTCAATTCCCAGCCCCAACCCATGCAAACCCATATGCTGAACTGCAGTGCAACTGATAACTGCTGGGATGATTGGAAGTGACAGTTATTGCCTCCCATGTGGGAGGCCCTCAGTTCTGTTGGTTCCCACCCAGAGTGGCCCCACATTCACCTGTGTAGAATGAAACTATGTCACAACTAATGCTGTACAACTCTGGAGACTGCCTTGGGCCCTTCCTGCTTCTCTCTCTCTCTCTCCTCTCAAACAGTGCAATAAATCTTAAAAGAAATTTTTCTCACTATGTTCATTAATTTTTTTAACCAGCTGGGTTTGGCACTTGGCACTATGATTTATATGGGGATCTTGAGTAGACTACACTGTCTGGATTGAACAAATGAATTAGTGTAGATACGTCTCCCTTTCTCATTATTGTATATTGGAGAAATATATTAGAAATAGGTAACAAGTTATCTCAATTTTGGTCTTAAGCTTTTTTCCCCAGAAGGCTCAAATGTACTTGCTCATGAACAAGAGACTGAAAACAACTTTGTTGGAGTGAGTACAGCTTCTAGGTGCACAAGTCAGTGTGAGAGATTTTACTTGTTTGGTCTTCTTTCTCCACCTTGCCCAGCCTTACCCATGTCAGAGACTTGTGTTAGAGCCCGTACGAGTTGAGGTGGCCACAAAATACAGTCGACTCCCCATTAACCAGAATGTAAACAACCAGCACTCACAAGCAACAGGCAAGAAAATACTTTAAATAAAATAAATAAATAAATAAAATCAATTTCTAGTGGAAACGTAAGTTTGAAATTGGCATGTAGTTGCACATCACAAAAAAACCTGACTTTTTATGTCAGGTGTGTAGGGCCTTGAAGCAGGCTGGTATTTGTTCATTTTTCAGGAACGCTAGATGCAAGTTTGCCAATACAGCGTCATCTACTGATTAGATCCAAGACCACTCACATCCACTTCTGATCCTGTCCTAGCTACATCATCAGATCCTGATGATCCAACTGTGGTATCTACCCTGTAATTTCTCTACCCCCACGATAGCAGTTTTAAGTTCTTATAAAAAGCATATGAGTGAAGTTTATTAATTTGGAAAATTATTGATTGACATTTAAGTAAAATTTCACACTGCATTCACAAAGCTGTTTTTATAACAAAACTACTACATTAAGTTTTTTGTTTTATTTATCTTAAATTTCTTTTAATGACTCTATTTCTGTATTAATATCAAAGCAAGCAGAGTTTATGATCTATAGGGTATAGTATTAGGACTATTTTAAATAGTAACTCTCAAGCAACTAGAAATTACATTTATCCAGCATCTACCAATCCCCATGTGTGCCAGTTAACTGAGTCTATTGTATACGGAAGCACAGTTACACTGAAGTTCTGTGAGGCCTTATAAGTTCAGAGCAACTGTTACAGGGTAGCCAATGCCTCACTGTATAACCCGATGTGGTCCAGAGGTTGGTCTAGTAAAACTATGACTTGTGGTCAAGGAAACTACAAGACCAATACCAGGAACAAGATTGGAAACTCCTGAATGGTGAGGGACATCAGCTATGTCACAAACCAATTAGGAGAAGTTATTATTATTATTATTATTATTATTTGCCATTAACACAACCTCTGAAAGAGATAATCTTGGCTACATTAGCCTTTTTCTCAGTTTTGTTACAAACATTCTAGGTATAAGCACCACCTAGGAAATGTTGATTTATAACTATCTCTGGAAATATATATATTTTTTGAACTGAACTGGAGGCCTCACCACATTTGGGAAGCACACTCCAGTTCAGCATGTGGGTCTGCACAGGCCAAGGCCGGGATTCGATCCTCAGTTCCCAGGGCTTCAAAGTGAGCGCTTAACCTGCTGAGCCATCCTGGCTTCCCCACTGAAAATATTTTTAATCTCCTTAGATGTATAGTCTGTGAAAACATAGGTGATGAATATTGTATTATATTATATTATATTATATTATATTATATTATATTATATTATATTATATTATATTATATTATATTTTTATGTTATGCTATATTATATACATTTAATCTGCTTGGTATTAATTAGGGGACCTTAATCCATAGAAACTGTCTTTGTCATCATGGCAGTGTTTAGAGGGTGTCAGTAAAGCTGAGAAATAATCTTGCACTTATAATACAGAAAAGTATTTCATGTATAAAAAATAAGCAAACAAAAATTATCAAAGATCAGAAGCCTCCTAATAATTATCCTTCACACATTGCTAATTTCTGGTACATTATATTTTCATTGTTCAATTTAATTAGGCATTTATCTACTTTTAAATTCTAAAATTAGTTATATATCAAATTTCTCTGGGGGAAAAAAACTGAATGACTAGTACAGAATTAAAATATAATCATCAAAGGAGTCAGCCCTCTAATCTATTTTAGATTTTTGTAGAAGTTAAGATAATACTCTTTTCAAAGCACGCCAAATGGAACTTAATAACTCAGACATGCTACTTTCATACAAAATTGAGTACTTGCTTTTTAGCCTTCAAAAGGCAAACAAACAAACAAACAAGCCTCACAACTATGCTGGTATATGGGAGGTACATGCGGTAATAATATACTAACGCTATAAAATACAGCTCCTTATCATATTCAAAACTATATCTACCTTCCTTGTATCTATTCTTTTGAATAAAGATTTCACTGAAATAGGAGGCGGCAGATTATAGCAGTCTTTTAGGAGCCAACTCTGCTCCCTTTCACAAAGCCTTCTGCTTATTACCTTGTAACTTCTCTTTGAAATGATTCACCCATTACTTTTGTTGTGTTGATTTCCCCCTTCCTTACTTCTCAGGACTTTTTTCAGGTACAAATGGTAAGTTTATAAAGTTAGAAATTTCAAGGGTCATTCCTTTAGGTTATCAACAAATAAGCACAGTGTAGGACATGGGGAAAGTTGTTTTGTCCTGAGGACCATACTGTGAGTCCCATTGACCTTCAAAGTAATTGCCCTTCAACTTTGTGCATTTCTCTGTTACGTTCCCTGTCTTCATTTGCATAGCTATCTTTCCTCATCCAATGCCACTCACTCCACTCCTCTTACCAAGCAGCAGTAAATAGAGGAGAGATTGATGTGAACAAGACTGAGGCATGTGTGAGGACACACCTGAGTAAATGCAGGAATAGGTATGAGGGAGAATTGCCACTCACCTAGCTCAGGGTCAGATTACTTGTGCTGTTTAACATATATACCCTCCTGTAGATACGCTGGTGGAACCAAGAAATCTTATTGTTTTATTGCATTTCAGGCAAATGATCCGTTCAGCCAGTTGCTAATGGATTGCTCCAGTTGCTAAAAGACTCTGCTCCATATCATTGCTTTTCGTTGCCCTAAGCAGAAAGAATGAGAGAATACAAAATTATGGGCATAATTTCTCATCACATATATCCATCTGTTCTAGGTATGTTGCTGAGGTGTCTATAAAATTGGTCCACGATTATAAATGTAGTAAAAGAAAATTTCTCTGTACACCTTTGAAAGAAATTATGCAAGAGCGGTCATCCCATTAATTGTATCTAGCCTGAAAGTATCTCTTAAAAAGGGTAGAAGTTATTTTTGCAAAACAGGAAAAATAATGATGATGTATGGCTCACAGATGCTTCGTTATTTTAAAAACTAACATGACATGAGGTCAAATGTTAACTACCGAGTTTATATGTAAGATGACTATGTTATGTGTGAATAATTAACAAGTAAGAACTTTTGAGACAAACAGTGTCAGAAAAGCTTGGAATTACTGTAGAATGTTGTTGCAACCATGTACCCAATTTTAATTCAAGGAGCATGTTCAGAAATATATTGAATACATCAGTTATGTAATTTTTGGTGTGAAGATGTTCCCTTTCCTCTTCAAGAGTTTATAGGGGTCACTGCAAACAAGAGATTCTATATTGCTTCTAAAATTATGTCATGTGCCCTGCTATTTCAGGTTTTTTTCCTATAACTATGAATATTTTTTATTTTCTAGGGAGCTTTTTCTAGTGCATATGGATATTTATAGCCCAAGGGAGAATGATAGGAGAGATTATCTATTTGGCCTTAAATCTTGTATTAATTCAATTCTATTGATTTCATCCAACCTGAAAAATTTAATCATTTTACAGCTCTCAATGAATTAAAAAAGGCATGCCATGTTATTACCAAAATTATGACTGCATTGCTTGAATATTTAGTCTATTTCATAATACAAAGTGATATGAATTTGTATTTTGGAAAATATGTGCCTATCTTTCATCGATAGTCACCCTTAGGTAACCATAGATTGCTGTGGAAATGGGCCTGTGTGGGAGGCTGAGCAATGAGGCACAACTCTCCCTCTGTGCCCACTTATTACCCTTTCCTACCCACCCCTGTGTCCCTGGAATTTCGTTCCCTAATCAAAGAATAGCATATGCTGCCACAACCGTTGGTTTATGGGGAAGACAATGATCATAAAATATATTGCACATTATAATTAGGTACATGCTGAAAGTGAATCAAAATAAGTAAACATAGACAAATTTTGCATAGTATGCTTGGTGTGGTGATTAAACTCTTCTGTTTCATATTGAAAAGTTTCTTGTCTGGGTCGTGTGAAAACTGCATACAGTAGATTCTCCATTAACCAGAATTCAAGCGACCAGCAAAAAAAACCCACCAAAAAACAACAAATTGCCGGTTGCTGGAATTCTGGTAAACAGAGAGTCTACTTACATTAATCTACTTACATTACTCCCATCTATGAATCCCCAAGGGTGCTGATTGACTGAGAGTCTACTGTGTATCTTTCCACATAGACAGGAGTATTGAAAACACTTGTCTGGCAGCTTGCTCACTCTTAATTGCAAAAGTACCTTAGAGAGTCGCAGAAGATATCAGGAAATTTTTAAAGAGAAAAGGAGAAGGGATTAATTGAGAAATAACACCCTTATTAAAACTTGATATCATTAAAAATATCAAGGTTGAGTTTGAAGAAATACTTTAAAATATATAGACTCAGGGAAGCTGGGATGGCTCAGCGGGTTAATCGCTCACTTTACAGCTCCAGAGCCCGAGGATCAAATCCCAGCTCTGGCCCATGAGGACCCATATGCTGGACTGAGATGTGCCCCCAGTTCAGTTCTTGCTGGGACCTATGTGGGAGGCTCCTGGCCCGGTTCCTGCCCTGTGCAGCCCCAAGACCACCTTTGGAGTGAAACTATATGGAAAACTAGTGTTGTCAGCTATGGAGACTGCTCTGGGCCCTCCCCCTTCTCTCTGTCTCTGTCTCCCTCCCTCTCTGTCAAAAAACAATAAAAATAAATCACATATATATATGTAGACTCGTTGCCACAGACTCCAAGTCAATCCCTCTGGAACTTTCAGCCTTTTTAGGGTACAGGTAGAAATTCTGGTGCAGGTGAGTACCCCTAACTACGTTGT
>PVKE010035249.1:0-16980 GCA_004027555.1 Craseonycteris thonglongyai | reverse complement strand
CATCCCGGCTTCCCCATCCAGTCTTTTTCTTTCAGCACTTGGACTACATTATCTCGCTCTTTCTTAGCCTTCAAGGTTTTTGCTGGGCAATCTGCTGACAGCCTTTGGGAATTCACTTGCATAAAATATTTTTTCTTGGGAAAAGCCGGGACGGCTCAGCGGGTTGAGCGCTCGCTTTGAGGCCACGAGGACCGAGGATTGAATCCCGGCTCCGGCCCAGGCAGGACCCACATGCTGAACTGGGGAGTTCCCACAGTTCGGTTCTCTAGCTGTCTCTGTCTCTATCTCTCTCTCTATCTGTCAAAAGTAAAATAGAAATAAATATGCACTGAAGATAAAAAGATAATTACTCTCTCTATAAATGTGAAAAGATATAAAAAAATATATATATTTTTTTTTTCTTGCTGTTTTTTAAATTCTCTTTATTTTTTGACAGTTTTATTATAATGTGTTTTAGGCAAGGTCATTTAGATCAAAATCTTGGGGTGACTCAGGAACTTTATGAACTTGAATATCCAAATCACTCCCCATGTTCAGTAAGTTCTCAGCTTTTTTTTTTTTTTTTTAAGATTTATTTTTATTGTTTTTGACAGAGAGAGAGAGAGAGATACAGAGAGAAGGGAGAGGGCCCAGGACAGTCTCCATAGTTGCACATCACTGGTTTTTCCACATAGTTTCATTCCATAGGTGGGCGCGGGGCTGCACAGGGCAGGAAATGGGCCGGGGTCTCACCCCTGTGAGAACTGAACTGGGGGCACTCCCCAGTTCAGCATATGGGTTTACTTGGGCCAGGGCCGGGATTCGATCCTCGGTCCCTGGGGCTGCAAAGTGAGCACTTAACCCACTGAGCCATCCCGGCTTCCCTTCTTTTTTTAAGAAGCTTTCTACCCCTGTCTCCCTCTCCTCTCCTTCACAATGCTAATGGTTTGTACATGGTATCTTCTTCATTCCTTTTCATTCTATTTTACCTTTTTTGCTTCTCAGATTTGATCATTTCAATTAATGTCTTCAAGCTCACTGACTCTTTCTTCTAATTTGCCAAGTCTGCTACTGAAGCCCCTTATTGAATTATTCAGTTCAGTCACTTTATTCTTCAATTCCAAAATGTGTTGTGTATAATGTTTTCTACCTCTTTGCTGAACTTCTCATTTTGTTCTTATATTGTTTTCCTGATTTCACTAAATTGTTTATCTGTATCCTCTTGTAGCTCTCTGATTATCTTTACAACAATTATGTTGGAATTCTGCCAGGCAGTTCATGGATCTCTATTTCTTAGGGTTAGATACTGGCAATTTTCTTTGTTTATTTGGTGCTGTCATGTTTTTTTAATCTTTCGGGATCCCTGTAGCCCTGTATAGGTGTCTGCTTATTTGGAGAGGCTATCATCTTTTCCAAATTTATAGACTGATTTTGGTAAGAAGAGGTCCTCACCAATGAGGGTAAGTTTGGAGTGTGCATTGACCTAAGTCTAATGGTGCAGCATGCTAAATTCAAGGGTATATAGTTGAAGCAGGGGTGAAGGGTATAGTGACTCATTGCTTCAGGACATTAGGGCCCATAGCATTTACAACTGTGTAACTCTTGGTAAGCACAACAGGGGTTCTGCGGAGTTTTTAAGGGCTGTTGGGATCCTCAGTAGCACCTAGAGGTCCAGTACCTCCACATAGAGGGATGTAACCCATTTGAAAATATTTAAGACGCCTTTTCAATGAAGATGCTGGCATAATTGATCACCATAGGCAAATATGAGCTTGTACTTAAGTCTCACACACTAAAAAGATAACTTAAAGGGGATATTGGCATAGCTCAGAGGTTGAGTGCTTGCCTCACATTTGTGAGGTGCAGGGTTCAATTCCTGGCCCCAGCCCATGCAAACCCGTATGCCGAACTGTAGCACAACTGGTAACCACAGGGATGACTTAGTGGTGAAGGTACTTGCCCCCAGCTTAGTTCCCACCCTGTGCAGGCACACATCCACCTGTGTGGAATGAAACCATGTCACAGCTAATAATGTACAACTGTGAAGATGGCTCTGGGCCCTCTCCTTCTCTCTCTCCTCTCTCTCTCTTACTTTCTCTCAAAATAACAAATCTTTAAAAAAAATAATGACTTAAAATGCATCATGAGGTTAAAACAAAATATAAAAATTTTAATATAAAACACAGGGGAAAATCTTCAGAATCCAGGACTAGGCACAAAAAAAAATTTAGATGGCACCAAAGCACAATTTTTTTTTGGGGGGGGGGGGACTTTTTTATTTATTTATTTATTTTTGTTAAATTTATTGGGGTGACATTATTTGATATCAATTACATAGGTTCCAGGTGTAGAATTCTACATTACATTGTTTAGACATCACACCATACGCTCACCACCCGGAATCAGCTCCCTTTCCATCGCCGTATGTTTGATTCCCCCTCTCTACTCCCCACCACCCATCTCTCCCACCCACCTCTTCCCTTACCCTCAGGTAACCACTAAACTATTGACTGTGTCCATGAGTCTTTGTTTCCCAAAGCACAATTTATAAAAGAAAAAACTGATAAATTTAACTTTATCAAAATGAAAACTTTGCACTGTGAAAGACTCTGTCAAAAGGACAAAAAGACAGGCTACAGACTGGGAGTAAAGATATACAAAGCACATATCTGACAAAGGACTTCTATCTAGAATAAATAAAGAATTCTCAAAACTCAGCCATAAAAGCCAGACAACCTAATTAAAAAATGTCCAAGAGACATAAAGAAACATTTTACAACAGAGGATTTGCAAGTGCAAAATGAGCACATGAAAATATGCTTAACATCCCCAGGCATTAGAAACATGCCAATAAAAGGCACAGTGGGAAACCAGCGCACACCTATAGAGCGTACGGACACCGGCACTCCAACCCTCGCAGCACCAGGTGCTGGTGGGGGTGTGGAACAAGTGCCTCTCAGGCAATGCTGGAGGGACGTCAGACAGTACAGCCACTTCATGGGAGACTGGGGGAGCAAGGGGTGTGCTCACAGACCCCCAGAATCCATAGATTTCTGAGCAATTTCCGTGGCAGGGCTTCAGGGCCACCTTCTTCTTGGCCACTGGGCAGAGGCTACCAATGTTCCTGTTGATGAGTCTGGTGGAGTTATGTATATCTGAGACTGACTCATCAACCTGCAGCAGCACAGACAAGAGCCCTAACTTCTCAGTAGGGCTCGCCCTCCACCCTCCCTTCCCGTCACCAGTGTCACCTCTCACCACAGCCCTGCTATCAACATTCTATAGTGCTAACAATGGAAATGGACTAAGATCCTGTCTCCTTGATGAAAGAGACATGTAAGCAGAGAAGGAGGCATAGCCACACATTTGTTTTCATTTAAGGGTCTGCCTTTTTCTCTGCCTTGGGAAACTCAGAAGGCTTTCACTTTTGTTGGTAGTTTGCAGATGAGGAATAGAAGCACTAGCTTTCCCGAAATGGCCCAGTAGAGATGGAGACCGCCAGACATTTCTGGAGGAGCCCATACTCTGCAAATACATGATGTCTCCTACCAAAGGCAATGAGCTATCGGGGCTGCTCTCTGAAGGAGCAACTATGGCCCACAGGAGAGCCTGGTCACCACCTCTTCTCCCTGCTGCTCACCATGGACACAGTGTCCTGCTCATTGCCCACCTGGCTTACATCACAGATGTCCTCACAGTCATGGTTTATGTGAGAACATGCTCCCCTCCACATTCAAGCTCTGCCTTCTTCCTAAGACTTCTTATTTCTTCACTTCACTTCAATATGTCAAGTATCCCTCTAGCTGAGCAGAGAGAATAATCCCTCTGTGTGGGGGGGTGGGTGGGGTGGGGGGGGGTTGCCGTAGAAGCAATAGGAGAGGCGCTCTAAGAGCAAGTTGAGTCTGTTTTCAGAATTCCCTGATGTGGAAAGGTTAGCACACAGCAAGACACGCTTGTCCAGGGCTCTTGTCACTGAGCCATGAGCCCTTCTTCAGGAGTGATTGAGTATCCATTTCCATCTGCGAGCTATAGAAACAAAGAGCCTCAGGTCTGGAAAGGCCTGGAAAGGCCCAGGGTGTGTTTCTTTCTGGAGTTACTGCTCCAACTGACTTGAGGACGAAAGTGAGTGAGATAAAATGACTCTGGGAAGAAGCGTTTGCTTGAAGTTCTAGAACTTTCTAACTCGTTGGGACCAGTTCATATTTGTTGAAATAGTGAGTTGAATGTTGGGGAACACAGAAGGCAAACCGGGAAGCAAATATCAACTCCATATAAGAAGCAGTATTGAAAATATCATTTATTGGGTAACTACCATGTGCCCAGCACTTGATCAACATGACCCTTTTTCAGTCTTTACCACACGATGTGAGCTGCACCCTATTACCCCCATTTTGATGATAGAAAATCCGCAGTTCTGCAAGGTTGGGTCTCTTGCCCAAAGTCACACAGGTGGTCAATGAATGAGCTGGGTCTGTGCCAACTCAGAGCCCTTGCTTTTCCTACTGTACCACATTGCCTTCACCAGTGGCTCTCCGACAACGGACAGCTATGTTCAAGACACTAACTGCTCACCCGAGAAGGGTCAGGCAGAGGTGGGATAGACTTGCGAACTGTGAGCTCCTTCTCACAGATCCTCAGGCACTGTAGTTATAGGCACAGACGTGCAGCTGAATTAGGAGGACTCTATTGCTCACTGGTGACATGATCCTGGAAAACTTACTTAACCTCCTCCAACTGCCATGTCCCCAAAGAGAGGCCCAAAATAACCTGTTGATCAAGCAAAACCAGGTTTATTGCTCCCTGAAGTGAGAGAAGCCATAGCCCTCTAGACTCGTGTAAGAGAGGAATGGCAAATGTGGGCTACTTCTAAGGTTTGGGTGCTCTGGTTCAAGCTAGATCTTTCAATGCAGGGACCCTCAATGGCATGGGGCAAAACTCATGATGCAATAGGATTAGTGGACACAGAAAGAAGGGGGCTACGAAACAAGTTTTTGGAGTATAAACAATCATTGATGAGCCTAATATATTTTTCTCAGAGGGGGCTATTTACACTTTGAGGAAAAGTTGGGTAGTCAACTGCCCAGATAGTAGATTTTCAGGAAGTTTCTGAAACAAATCATAAAGTTATTTGCAACTCTGTCTTCTTGAGCAAGCATGTCTTGCAGTAATAAAGTCACTTCAGTGCTGAACGTCCCACAGTAAAGTCATAGTAATACAGACAGTAAGCTGTGGGTGCAAATAAGTTCTGCTCTCAGCCCTGTTCCTCAATGTCAGCACAACGGGGATTGGTGGCATCCACTTCTTGGAATTGGCATGAGAAATAAGGTCATATGGATAAAGGACTCAGACCAATACCTGGCACTTAGTAAGTATATCCGTCTGCTACAGCTGCCATAACAACATATGACAAACTGGGCAGTTTAAACAATCGGCGTTTGTCTCCTCACAGTTCTGGAGCTTAGAAGCCCAAGATCAAGGCCTCGCCAGGCTGATGCCTTCCGAGGCTGCTTTTCTTGGCTTGCAGACAGCCATCTTCTCCCTGTGTCTTCCCTCTGTGTATATGTGTCCCTATCTCCTCTAGTTTAAGACACTGGTCATTTTAGGTTAGGGCCTACCCTGGTGACTTTATTTTACAGCACACTCTCTGTTAACCAGAACTCAAGCAACTGGGAAAAAAAGTGAAGAAATAATCCTTCATTTATCTGGTATGAGTGCCAGTTAACTGAGAGTCTGCTTACATTTATCTGGCACCTATCAATCCCCAGGGGTGCCGGTTAACTAAAAGTTTACTTCATTACCTTTTTTAAAGCCTACCTCCAATACAGCTGCATTCGGAGGTAACCGAGGATAGGGCTTACATATAGGGATTGGAGGGGAGCATGATTCAGCCCCCCAAAATAAGAATTTATGAATATTCTCATTATCATCCTGTCTCAGCTCAGGACGCTATCACCAAATACCAGTGTGAGGAGCTTGTACAATGAACCTCGACTTGTCACAGTTCTGGAGGCTGCAAGTCCAAGATGAAGTGCTGGCCGGTCATGTGTCTGATGAGTGCACACTTCCTGGGTTGCCAACAGCTGTCTTCTGGTGTGCTCGCGTGGCCGAGAGAGTGCCAGTTCTCTCGGGTCTCTCCTCAGAAGGGCGCGAATCCCACTCATGACCTAGTCATCTCCTAAAGGCTCCACCTCCTAATGCCATCACGCTGGGAATTCATTTCAATATAAGGATTTGGGGTGCGGGGACAAAAACACTCTGCCCTCTGAACACCAGAGTGGCATTGGCACACCCCGGCAGCGTGGCCCTTCTCCTGCACTCTAGGTCACTGAAGGTGGCTCTGGGCACTCACTGGCCAGGTACCAGGAGCTGGGTGCTGACCACCGGACCACTCACACGGACCCCACACCTGTGCAGGTACAGACGCGATCTCCTCACAGGCACACGAACGTTCACCTGAACGGCTGCTTCCCACTAACCCTGGTGGCCTCTGGCTGAGATGACCTCTTCCCAGGATTCCCTTTCCTAGTGCTTCTGGAGATGCCTGCACAAGATGCCAAGGGCAGAAGCACAGAAGTGACCTTTTTGCTGCGTACACTCAGAGGGAGGGGCAGCACCCACATGTTGTCACTGACTTGCTTACTCACCTCGTCAGCATCAGTGGCTGGGCCTGGGCGGCCGCACTTTCTGAACCCTTCTCCAGTCCAGGTGTAGCTTTAGCTCTATGACTGAGGCCACTAGCTTCTCCAGCAGGACACCCCCATCATCAAGGTCGGGAGCAGCTGCTTCTGCCGACACACTAACCACTCCCACCAGAGAGACGTGCGTGAACCCAGCACCAGCCCCGCGAGCGCAGTGAGGCCCTTGTCTGCCCTGCAGCCCCAGCACAGAGGCCTCTCCCAGGAGGCCAGGGTAGGTGGGGCCACAAGTGTCAGGGAGCATCAAGGCCAGGGGGTCCGACTGGATGTCCCTGCTGGTGAGCTGCACCAGGGGTGCCCGAACCCATTTTCTCTGGAAACCCCTACCAGCCCTGAGGGCTAGAACTCAACTCTTGTCCACTAGCACTCCTGCTCTAGGGCACTCAGTGAGCCTTCCCCAAACCCTGTCACCAAGGTCTTTGCACCCATTTCCTACCAGCTGGGGCAGGCCACAGCTCCGTCCATGCTCCTCACTCGCACCTTCCTGGAACCTCTGGGGTCGCTGATCGCTTGTGTATTGGGTTCCTATGAGACAGCCTCAGAGCTACAGCAATGCAGCCACTAGTCCCTCCCATGACGGCCCAGGGAGGAGGTTGCTCTTTTTATAAATCCATTTTACAGGCGGAGAAACGAAGGCTTAGAGACGGTAAATGCCTTGATCACTGCAACACAACAAGGACGTGGCGGAGCTTGAATTCAAGCTCAGGCCTGTCTGCCCAGCAACCATTCCACCAGGCTGTGCTAGGTCTTCTGACTGGTTTTGCTCCGTGCTTTCTGGACCAACACTTGGATCCTTTAATAGATGACAAAGCTGATTCGCTGCACGTGGACTCATGTTAGCGTCCCCTCACACTAGATGAGAATGCTGCAGTCTGGATGGAGCTTCCTTACCCATGTCAGCAGCCGTCGCCTGCGATACCAGCACACAGACTGCCCCCTGGCATCACGGGCAGCAAGCAGGTGGCCCCAGAGGAGGCTGGGACCAGGAAGGAGGAGGCGGCCAGGAGACTTTCAACATGAGATGAGAGGGTGGGGGTGTCAGCTGAAAGCAGGAGCTAGAACAAAGCCCCCCAGGAGCCCTGAGGCAGGAGGACCTTGTCCTGTGGGAGCAACAACTGGTGTGCAACGTATAGCTGGTGTACAAGGAGTGAGGAGAAGGTGGTAAGAAGGAGAAGGGCAGGAGCCAGAGCCCAGACCATACAAAGCCGTGTGGTTTGTGGTGAAATATTTAGATATTTCTGAGTGAGACGAGAAGGCACTGGAGGGTTTTAAGCACAGGAACAATGTGACCTGATTTATGTCTTAAAGGGCTGATGGTCCAGAACGGAAGCAGGAGTGTTAGGGTGGAGCTTCTTGAGAGCCAATAAGGAAGAACCACCTCCCTCTTTCCTGAGACGTGCAAGGCTCAGAGCACATGGCCTGTGGTCCCGGGAGATCCCTCCCTCCCATGTAAACTACCTCACTACCCCTCCAGTTGTCTAGTGAGCAGGTCGCTCAGGATTCAAGTTGATGGATAGGCCATTTCAATTGCTGTAAATTAAAAATCTCCATGCACTGCATTCCTTCTGGCTTGGCATCTGTGGATGCAGATCGCCCCAGAAAACAGTTAGCGAGGGGAGGGTGTTTATAAAAAATAATTCCTAAAGGCTCTTCTGGTTTCTGATGGGGATTGAATACATTTATCTGAATTTACTCCCTTCTGATACTCCATTAAAACTATATTAAAGATTCTTTAAATCATAGACCCACAAGGATGGGAAGAAGAGGAGATATGACAGCAGCAATTAAACTTTGGTAGCTGGAGAGAAGTATGGAGGCGATCGAGTTAACAGACCTGAGACACCCAAATTGAAAGCCAGCAACAGAGAACAGGCACCTGCCTCAGAATGCCACAGGACCCTCAAAGCCCGCAGCACACCACATAGGGGGGCCTATCTTTTAGATGTTTTTTTCTAGAGTGACAGCACTTTTTTTTTTAGATTTAGCTTTATTGTTTGACAGAGAGAGACAAAGAGACAGAGATAAGGGGGGAGGGCCCTGAACAGTCTCCTTATTTGCACATCGTTCGTTTTTTTACATAGTTTCATTCCACACAGGTGGACGTGGGGCTGTGCAGGGCAGGAACCAAACCAGGGTTCCCCTGCATGGGAAGCTTGCCCTCAGTTCAGTATATGGGTCTGCTTGTCCTGGGGACAGGACCAGGACCGGGACCAGGACTTGAGCCCCAGATCCCACAGCTGCAAAGCGAGTGCTTAACCCACTGAGCCATCCCAGTATCCCCACACACTTTTAATTCATATTTGCTCCAGAGCTGCTTTCTTTCATTCAAAGATAAGGTCTGCATAGGGAGAGATGGGAGTAGGGAGGCCGACCCCAGTGCAGGCAGCTAAGGACAGGGCTATTGAGCGCCCCTACCCCACCCCCACAGCAGGGGCGCGGCCTCTGGCAGCTGCGCTCTAGGATCAGGGCTCCCTCCCTGGGACTGTCTTGCCTTGAGAGAAGCAGGGTGTCCAAGGCCCTCTGGGAGGGGCCCGGGGCACAGGTCAGCTGGGAGGCCCCGCACTGGTCAATAAGATTGTGTATTATGTGTAGAAAAATTAAAACAAATAAAATTCCGTTTTTTTCTTCCTATGAGTCTCCTTTACTACGCACACAGAACCCTTCACTTCTGACACCACTAGTCACCGAATGTGTGGGAGCTTTTCCACACCACGAACATTTCTCTGTGACATCAGTTGGGTATCCCACCATTTAACCCCATTCTGACACTATCTACCTGCAGGTAATGTAGGATCTCAGTCCCACAAGGCTCTGTCCCACCCCCATTTCAGAAGCCAGTCACAAACTCACTTCTGACCAGCCAGCCACAGATGGGAGGTCCCCTGACCCTTCCTCGGGCTTGCTTGCTTTGCTAGAACAACTCAGAGCACAGGGCAACACTTACGAGTGCATTTACCCGTTTATTAAGGGTCATAATAAAAGATACCGTTGGACATCCAGATGGAAGAGATGCATAGGGCCAGGTAAGTGCAGCTAGTTCCTGACGGCAGACGCTCACCTGCAAGTGCACCTTTCAAATACACACCAACCACCTCCGTCCTGGGCTCTCACACTTGAGGGACACTAGCCACCTGCCCTAGCCACCTTAGGGCCAGATACCAGAAGCGGAGACAGCCCCTCTGCCCCACAGCTCACGGGGATTACTCCAGCTGCCCAATCCTAAACCCCCTTACTCTGCTGCTTCTGTTCTTCCCACCACAGCCACAATAAAGGCTCTGGCGCACTTTTCCGGACTCCATCTCCCAACTGCCCCTGGTGCTTTCCCATGGGGCCTTGCGTGCTGTGCCGTGCTTCTTGTTTCCAGGGACCAGTGAGTGTAAAAACCTTCTCGATTCATGACAGTCATTTCCACGTCTGCATATCCTACTGTCCACTGGTGGCTTTCTGTTTCTCAACCTGGGTGGTGGATTAGTGGGTGCACATTTCATTATTATTTTGTATTGAGATATGATTAAAATACCATAAAAAGCACCCTCTTATTGCAGGGCTCAGCAAGATGGTGATCGCGGTCCACCAGTGGACAGCCAGCCAATTTTGGGGTGACCGCCTGAATAATAAAATAAATAGTAGTGGATGGCCACACCTGGAGAAGTAGCCCTTGCCCTGAAAATATCTGCCCAGGCCTGCTCTTAAAGTATACAGTGGCCTTAGTATATTCATGGAGTTATGCAACCATCACCACTGCCTCATTCGGAACTCCTCCATCACCCCGGAAAAAAACCTCATACATTAGCAATCACTTCCCATTTCCCAACTCAGCCCAGGGCAGCCATCGGTGTGCTTTCTATCTCTGTAGACTTGCTTATTCTCTTACATTTCATATAAATGAAATTATACAATGTGTGGGCTTTTGTGTCTGGCTGCTTTCATTTAGCGTCATGTTTACAATGTTTACTTATGTTGTAGAATGTGTTCGTATTTCATTCCCTTCTAAGATTTAGCGATTCCATTGGATGCACTTCCTACATTTCTTTATTCATTCATCAGTTGACAGACATTTGGATTGTTTTCACGTTTTGGCTCTTATAAATATTGCTACTGTGAAGGGTCCTGTAAAAGTTTTTGTGTAGACACATGTTTTCAGTCATCTTGGGTACACACCTAAGAGTGGCACTGCTGGGTCAAATGCTAACTCTGTTTAACTTTCTGAGGAACTGCCGACTCACTTTCCCAAGTGGTGGCACCGCTTCCCATGCGCACCAGTGTGCGGGCTCCAAGTTCTGCACAGCCGCAACACTTGTTACAGTTTTTAACATTAAAGTGAACTATTTCCTCCCTTCATTTTCTCACTCATGGGGGACAGGGGGGCTCCAAAGCCCAGCCTCACCCAGGATTTGGGACATCACCCAGTAGAGGGATCGAGGTGGACACTGGTCCACCTCATCTCACTACCCCTCATGAAGACCCTTACAGGTGAACTTCAAGCTCCCTGGTCTGATTTTATTTTTAGCCCTTCAAGGGTCATCTCCCTTTGGGAAGCAGCGGGTAGAAGTGGTTTCTCATAGTCTAAGGGGAAAGCACCCCAAAAGATAAAGCCTTTTCTGGGGTCTCCTCCTGGTGCTATAGGCCCCAGCGGTTTTTTGTTTGTTTGTTTTGTTTTAGGATTTATTTTATTCTTTGAGAGAGGGTGAGAGAGAGGGGGGAAGGTGTGGGGGAGGGCCCAGTGCAGTCTCTGTAGTTCTATATGATTAGCTGTGACATGGTTTCATTCTACACAGGTGGATGTAGGGCTGTGTGGGGCGGGAACCAAACTGGGAACCTCCCCCATGGAAGGATGAGCCACAATTCAACATGAGGGTTTGCATGGGCTGGGGCCGGGATTCAATCCCAGGGTCTCGCTATTGCAAGGCAAGTGCTCATCCTGTTGAGCTATCCCTGCAACCCGCACCCCACTTTTTTAATAATGCAAATCACTCACCATCTACCTATGTTTAGAGAAACTGCAGTTTTTTTATCTAGCCACAGAGCCCCAGCCCCTTCCCCAACGGTCTGCTTCCCACATCTGAGGTACAAGCTGGGGGCTCTGGCAGGAGAGGCCAGGGTGGAGCTCAGAGCTCAAGCCCAGTCTATTTAAGCTCTCTCTACCAGGGCAGATTTGAGACATTCCCTCAATCCCCCTCTAGTTCTCTGGGTGGGAGCAAATACACACACACACACACACCTACCCCTACGTCCCAAGGGCAAGCATAAATTCTCAGAGGTGGTACAGTCTGAGCCACTCTCCACCTACACTAGTTAGGGCCTTTCCTAAACCCCAGCTTCCAGGTAGGGGTGAATGGAGGTTGTCCAGTCCCAAGGTCCATGCTGACACCATTTCCCCCAGAAAAGTGATAGACGATGCAGGAAAAATCCCAGAAACAGAGGAAGCCGGGATGGCTCAGTGAGTTAAGCACTTACTTTGCAGCCCCAGGGATCAAGGATCGAGTCCTGGTCCCATATGCTGTGCAGACCCATATGCTGAACTGGGGTGTGCTTCCCATGCGGGAGGCCCCCAGTTTGGTTCTCACCCTCTGGTTCAGCCCCTGGCTCGAGGGGGCATGTCTCCCATGTGGGAGGCCCCCAGCCCAGTTCCTGCCCCGCACACCCCCTCCCCACCTGTGTAGAACAAAACCATGTTGAGTTAGTACAACTATGGAGACTGTTCTGGACCCTCCCATTTCTCTCTGTCTCTCTCTGTCTTTGTCTCTCTCTGTCTCTGTCAAAAACAATAAAATAAATCTATTTTTTTTTTAATCCCAGAAACAGTGCTACAATCTTATTTAGTCAGAAGAAGCTGTGGGGGGTATAAAGAAAGCATTAAATGACTAAACCAGTGTTTAATCAAGACTGGTTTCATCTGAGCTCTGTGAGGATTCAGAGAAGGACAAGATCAAGGGGCTAAGGTAATTGGGAAGCATCTCAGCGCGGCACTGGGACTTGAGTTGTGTGGAGAAGGGTAGGAAATTGACCGGGCCAGGAGGCAGTGTGAGAGCATTTAGAACACAGCAAGAGTGTTTCCTGCCTGTGCACTCCAGCTCTGGTGTTGTATGCTGGCCCAGACACCTGGTCTCTCCATCCACGGTCTACGTCTTCACCAGCCTGGGGACAATATCCAATTCACAGGCCCAGGCCCTGCTTGCGTTCCCATTGCCAAGGCTAGGGCGGGTATTCTCACTCCTGCGTTCACCTTCGTTACTACACGTGGGAATCGGTGATCGTTTCTCTTGCATTTCCATAAATGCAGTTGAGTCATTCATCAGGGGCCCCCTTTCAACAAAGGCCTTTGAGATTGACCACTGTGATTCAATTCCATTCAGCAAGCATTGAGCATCCACTGAGCCGAGCAGCATCTGAGGCACTACAGACACACAACCTCTTCATACCCTCGAAGAGTTCACAGTCTACAGGAAACACACGTGAGAACAAATTACACTGCAATGCAATCAATGCCAGTGTAAAAAGTTCCACTTAAAAAGCAAAGTTACCAGTCTCATAAGGACCTCATCAGAGAAGCCCTGGCAAAGAGGGGCAGACAGCTCTGGAATAAGAATAAAGAATATGTATTTCCCAAGTAAGTGCTAACTCCATTTTAGAGATCAGCTTTCGTCTGATTAATTATCTAAGAAAAGAAAAGATAATAAGCTTACAACTTGAATTTTGTCTAAATACATGGTCTGGCATAAGATTTAAGAAGACCACTTTTTGAAGAGTATTTAAAATTATAATTTTTGTTAAAAGAACATTTATTGTGGTCCAATAACTCTGTTGAATGTGTATACCAGTTTTTAAAATAAACCAAATCTCCCTTCAGTAGTTCAAAACTAACGCTGGTAATAACTATCTGATGGCAGCTTTAATAGTGCTGTAATGGGGACAGAACATAGTGCATGTGAGGTACTTCACAGTTAAAAACAATTGCCTGTAGTTAGGAACGCTGAGCAAGAGAAGACAATGTTTATTATTCCTATGATTGAAAAGAGCAAGTCACATTTTGTTTCATTTAAGGGAAATGATTCCGTTAAGATATTTATGTGAACCACATCCTCATCATCATTCTCCATTTTTATGGTTCTCTCAGAATAGCTTGCAGTGTCTCACTCAGGTTGGTGCTTTGAGAGACGAAGGAAAAACCCTACAGAGGATTCTTGCTCTAGGCCAAGCACCATGCTCCTCTCTAGCATCTTACTTAGTGAGCCTCTCCAATGATTGTTTTCACCCAACCCAGGAAACTCCAGTTCTCTATCTATTATTTGTTTGTGCCCGGAACCAGCCTGGCTGAACAAAGTCTCCGAGTTCGAGCAGTGGGAATTAAAGACAGACCAAATGGCCGGCCAACTGTCCTCAATAGGAGCAGCCCCGAATAGCTTTATTGCTTGCCTTATATAGCAAAAGTTAACGTCATTACAAGGAACAGGGGAAAACTAAGATATTTTAACGTATAAGACAGGTTACTCGATAACTAAGAAATATAGTGTAAGCAGATGATTATCAGGAACAAGCAGACCCCTTCCCATACATTCTTGTTTACCCCACATTCTGAGTCACTAGTCAATTGGCGCCGGCTGTCTGGCCTTCATGCGAAGCTGCACATATATCTTTTGGCTAAAGCTATTACAGGAGAGGGGTGAAGGAGAGGTCAAGGCCCTGCCATCAAGGCCCCCTAAAACCTCTTCGTTCAGGCAAACGACCAGCTCCCAACAGCTCCCCCTTCCTTACTTTTTAATTTGAGCAAGTGAAGTACTGCTTGCATATCTATGATGCTTCGCATTCCAGCTCGAACGCAGACTGGAAACAAACATAGAAAAATCATTACTACAATAGAAATCATAATTCTAGAATATAAAACAGGTTGCAAACCATCCAGGGACCAATGAAGTGGTGTCCTCAGGCTTCAACCGTGCGTTGACCGGTCAGCCCTGGCGTGACCTGAGCAGGACAGTCGTCCTTCTGTCTCTGCAGGGTGGGTCATCAGGGTTCTGCTGGTGGATGGTCATCTTCCATATTTCAGGTCCCCTGTCAGCGGCTACCTTCTTAACCCTGGTGTTGCGCATTTACAGAGTGATTCCTGCTACTTTATAGTTTTCTTTTATGAGCTGACTTGTTTTACAATTTTTCTAAAGTATAAGCTATTGGTAAGAAACAGGCTGAATATCAGCCCAAGTCTAGGGGTTCTATTATCTTTACAGTTGAGCAAGTTTTAGAAAATAGGTCTGGAGTGAGCAACTGAGACAGAGTAAATAATTTTACTATTAGTCATAAAATTAACAGGCTTATCTGCCACATCAAGGGTCACCCATAAGTTTTCCCCCCATTACTATAGTGGTCTCTTGGGGAGTTGCTGGGCACCTCAGACCCTGTCAGTCAACCATAGACATTTGTGGAGGAGTTGGTCCCTGTTCCCTTCAGAACAGGGGACAATCCCCCTTCCAGTGCCTCTTTGTTTTGCACAAGGGCATGGATGCTTTAGACGAGCAGGGTCCTCCTTATTACAGAGGTCTGGGCTTTTGCACCCAAAGAAGGCTCCTTTGTGTTCCTCTTCTGGAGTTGCTGGGGTGGCCCTGAGGTGACAGGTTTTGGCCCATCTATTATTGTGACCAAAAGTATGGCTTTTCTCTGATCTTGTCTCTGGTCTCACTCTTTTCTCCTTTCTAGTTATCCCTGCTTTTAGTTACTAAAGACATTGAAATAAATTTCCTGGCTTTCCTTAAGATTTGAAACTTTTCATTAGGAATGTAACTAACAATGGGTTAGAATAATTGTAATACCCTGCCAGGTGAGAAAAAATATCAAGCCTAATATAAAACATAGAAAATCTTTTTGATAAGGTATAGACCGTTTTTCCTCAGGCATAAAATCTTTCCATTTTAGTAGCAGGCCAGCAGTCCAAAAACATTTGCCTATCTAGCATTTCAATCTTGTCCATCCTAATAACCATACATAAAAATTTTCTTCACAAACCTTCCACAACTTTCTAGTTTCTCCCTGAGCTTGTCTCCTTTTACTCATTCAGAAATAACCATCCTGACAAACTTTCTTTCAATTCTTTTAAAGTGCATTTCTATGCCTTATTCCTTCTCAAAACATACATATTTAATTACATGCAAAATCTCCTTATCAGCATCTATAACTCTTTGAATCTTAGTTTTTACTAACAACCAAAAAGCAAAAGTTAGCATTTCCATCGGTAAATTTATAAACACATTTTGTAACTTTTAGAAGCATAAGTTTTGTTACTAATATCTCATATATAACATTTTGGAAGTTGTTTATAACTTTTTTGTCTTTTAAACATTGGTGAAAACAGAAAGGACTTTAAAACTCAAACTAGTCTTTGTAAACATTTTCCTAGATTATATGATCCTGAAAAGAGCTTAGGTTAATATTTATTTAAGCCATCAATTTCTTAAAACCAATTAAACATTATATCTGGCAACATTCTCCAGGGGCAAAGATATCATTCTATATACAAAGCGTATATAGATATTAGATCATATACATAAACAGAAGTGTCAACAATTGCACAGATAAATCTCAAGAACCCAAAACAAAAAAAGGGAGGAAGGGGGGCAGGGAGGAGCCCATTCTTCAGAGTAAAAGTCCCTCATTCTTTTGTTTGTTTGGTTTGGGTTTTTTTTCAGGCTGTATTTGGGGATTAATCTGTTTCTAATAAAGGCAGATAATTATAAGTTTGTTCCAAGGCCACTAAGACAACAGTATCTAATTTTGACATAATGTCCCTCCCTAATAAGTGGGTAGGATTTTTTGGACGTTTCCCCATGCATAGCCAAGGGGCTGAGAGAAGAATTTGGTGATAGGTTTACTGGTGACCCCCTGTATAGTTACACAATTAGAAGGCAACCCAGGATTAGAAAGCAGGACAGAGAATGAGGTTTCTGTGTCCAGAAGGAAGTCAACAGGCTTTCTCTTAATCTCAGGGATCACCCCGGGCTCTGGTGTCCCTATGATCTTGTTTGCGGTCCAGATGAGATTGGAGCCCTGAAATCAGCAGGGCGCCTACCCTTTTCGGGTGTCCTCGTCTTTTTGTGACTTGCCTCCACTCCACACCGGTGGCAAGGGCCAGCGCGGTTGGATTTCCCGGTACCGAGGAAACTCAAGCGGCACTCCAAGATCAGGGAGAACTCAGATTACGCAGGCGGCAGGCAGGATGATTCCAAAAGAGCAAGCCCCGCCTTGCTGGAACACTTTGCTTAATTTCAGGAGGGTACTGTAGAACTAAAAGAGGAATCAGCTCAAGTGTCGGGGGTGG
>PVKE010035248.1:0-16954 GCA_004027555.1 Craseonycteris thonglongyai | reverse complement strand
TCGTCTACCGAAGGGCATTTTGGTTGTTTTCATGCAGAAATAGATTTTCTGACCACCATTCTATCTAATATAACACACATTCACACTCACACAACCCACATTCAACCCATACACAGCATACAAAACATATGCATGCACACAAAATGTACACACAATCTACATACAATCATAACACACATACAACATACAAATAAACAACTACTTACACAAACACACATATCCACACACATAAATCTATTTATCTAAACTATACTTCATAACATTTATTCAGTATGTGAAATTATACAATTAACTAGATTACTTATTAAATGCTGGTATCCACTAGAACGCATGTTCTAATGAAAAGGAAAAGTGGCCCAGCTGAAGATACTGGAAAAAAGCTAAGTCTGACAGGGTGACAAATAATTCATTTATTTATTTATTTACTTATGTTTAAAAAACAAATTACATATGAAGGCTGTCTGGAAAGTATACACCATGTAATACAAAAAATAATAGAGGCACTTATGGCTAGATTTTTTTCCAGACAGCCCTGGTACTTTGTTCTCAAAAGCTGAGGCGCAGGAAGGTAGGTGAGAAAACGTTTCTGTCTTATGGTACTTACATTTTATTAGGCTCTGTTATTTACATTATTATAAAATTCAATTATATATTCATTCAACTTATTTAAACTTCAACAATGAATAAAGTTTATTGTATGTTTCAGAATAGATACTGGCTTTGCTATTCGTTAGAGTTAAGTCATTGGACAAGTACCTTATCCTCTGAGGTTTTTAATCTGCAAAATGGAAAATCCTAATCTTTCTCCAGAGACAGTGTAAAAATTAAATTAGTTGCTAGAAAACACAGAATAACACCTAAAACAGAGCCAAGTGCTCAATGTACATTCCTAGAGAGTTAACTATAATTTAGAATTTTCTAGGACTAGCAGAAGATAGTCCCTATGGTATTAATTTTACCCACTCACTATACTTACTTTCAATTCAGTAAAACATTTAAAATCAACTTCAGAATTAACTAAAATCAGTATTATTTGAAATAGTATAAGGCTATTTCATCAGCATATTTTGCATGTCCAATTTTTCCAAACTAATATCATTCCAAATTTGCACACTTTTATATATAAAACATTGAAAATAGATAAAAATGTATCTTTCACTATTTGTTTATATAAATAAATTAAAGTTTTGCAAATATATATTAGAAACTATAATACTTCTGTAAGTATATTATCTAGAGGATTTCTCACTTTTAATTTTAAGCCCTTCTGTATTGTCTAAAGATTTTACAAAGAGCATGTATTAATCACACAATCAGCGAAAACTGTCAACATAGATTTTTCCAAAAATGCAATCATCATAAAATGGAATGCATCCCTTTTTTCTGATGAAGCATGTTCACATAAGTAAGTATATTGAAAAATTGCACTTCAAAGGACAAGATTGTTGACTTAAGACATTACTTCATCTTCTGTTTATAGACTTTTATTATATTTATACAAATAAGCTTTATTTCTTGGATATTTTCATGAATTCAAACCTCACATTTGAAGTTAGGAGTGTTCCAGACAGTGAATTTTGCAAACCAATCAGTTAGTACCAAATGCAATGACTTCATATTTGGGAAAAGCTGACATATTTTAAAAAACAGTTTTTCATATACTATACTTGGCATTAACTTCAGAATACCCTAGATTGTTCTGGATCATTTCACAGCAAAATTAATTTCTGTATTACTTCACTTTCTCCTCCAGAGGATGCCATTTTTTCTGTTCAAGCTAAGTAGACATTAAAAATTTTAGCAGGGAAAATATGATTCTTTTAATTTTTATGATAGCTTTTTCAGTCCCAAACATTACAGTGTTAGTTACAGTTACTTCTCAGTTAACTACGAAAGGTTCTTTTCAGTTCAGTTCAGTTCCATATTTATTGATCATTATATATACCAAAAACTGGCTTAAGCTTAAGAGTTAACAAAGATAGCTAATTATTCTCTGATACACACATATTCATCATCTAAAAGAGGAAAAGAAATGCCTAAAGAGAATTTCAATATGAGCATTGAGGACAAAGTATCCACAAAGGACAGGAATCCCTCTGGCTTCTACTTTTCAAAATAAGTGTACATTCTTCCATTCAAATTGATTCTTCTCTCTCATAAGTGCCTACTGAGTAAAATCTCTTTACACATTTCCTTGTGCCAGGCTTTCTATATAACTGTGCATAGTGAGACTCCAAATAATATTCCTTGTGAATAACAATGAGAAGTGTCTGAGAAGAAATATGGCAGGGACATATGGTCTCAGAATCATGTGGAACCAAATTCAATGTGAGAAGCTTAAATACTAACAGAGCACAGAAAGAATGCAGTTGATAGGAGAAAAAATAAAGGGAAAGGTGTGAGAGACAATATGAAAAATCACTTCTCTAAATTCTTTATCTAATTAGCAAAAACATTTCCAACTCAGAAAATGCCTTTATTCCCCTATATAATTAAGGTCATGGCATGGCTTCCAGTTACCTATTTTGAACTTTTTTTCTTTTTTTCAAAACAATGGGAAAGGTGTTGCTAACCTTTGCTATGAACATACAAGCAAAGAGAATCTATCCTTGACATCAGCTTAATTTTTGGCACCTGGGACCAGTTTCATGGAAGACCATTTTTCCACGAATGGGGTGGGGATTATGTGCATGTGTGGTTCACAATTGGGTTTGTGCTCCTATGAGAATCTAATGCTGCAGCTGATCTGACAGGGGGCGATCGGGAGCCCAAGCTCAAGCAGTCATGCAAGCAATGGAAAGCAGCTGTAAATAGAGATGAAGCTTTGCTTACTGGCTGGCTTGCTACTCACCTCCTGCCATGTGGCCCAGTTCCTAACAGGCCACAAACTACTACAAGTCTGTGGCCTGGGGGTTAACGAGCTCTACTATACAGGAATAGGAAGCAACCTGCATAAATCTTATCTGGAAAAGCAGCCATAAAGGAAGTATCAGGTCAAAGACAGCTATGAATTGAAAAATATTTTACTATAAAAGGGCACCAGCATTATGGACACACTCAATGGTTTGGTGGTTACCAAGATAGGGGGGAGGGGCGGGGGAACAGTTGTGGGGGGAGGTGGGAGTGGGCACTAGATATAAGGTGATGGAACGGGAACTGATACTGAGTGATGGGCACATAATACGATGCATGAATGATGTGATGTGGACTTGTACATCTGTAAACTGTCTAATTGTTACCAACCAATGTAACCTCATCAAATTTAACAATAAATTTAAAAAAAACAAAAAAAAAAAACTATAATATAAAAAATGAAATGTGATATAGTGCATGAGTGACAAGTCATGAACTAAGGCTCAGATTTCTCTAGATACTGAATTAACTAAATTATTATTTTTCACATATCTTTTTCTCTTTTAAAAACAATTTCAAAGTTTAGATTGTGGGAGGCGGGTTGAGGGGGAGATTCAGATTCCTATGATTATTGAAGTTCCTGTGATCCAATTGTACCCTTTTGAAAAAGTTTTAAGATCACCCTAAGAAAAAAATTGGTCATTACCTCAATTAATCTTTAATGAATTTTACTTATTTATAGAAATGACTACTAGAGAACCAATTTTATGGAATAATTGTAAAGTCACATTTATACAACATGTATTGTTAACAGATACATTGCTTCAAAACATTATTAAAGATTCATCTTTTCCCTCAGTATTATATCAAGGGTACAAAATTAAAGCAAAGCTAGAGTCTTCAAAGAATTTTACAAAAAATTTTTGTGTTACAACTTAAAATAAGAGCTTTTCCACTTGAAAATCTTAAGATGACTATTTAGTATTTGCTGTTAAAATTTGCTCTACAGATTAAAAGTACATATTCAGGTTAAAGGAGATGTAAGCTACAAAAGAATAACCATAAACAGGTATAAATCACCAGTGTGTAATAGTATACAAATTGTCTTTTCACACTATGGATTTCTTCAAGAATGTACTCTAAGCAAAGGAGAATTAAGTGCCTTAATCTTCAATAAAGATATTAGGAAATATGACCATTTAGAAGATTTCATTGTTAAATAAACTCTGAGAATGCAAATCTGAACATGTAAATAAAATATTACATACCAAGATAAGGTGTATCAAAATATATTTACATGGGAAAGCTGGGATGGCTCAGCGGGTAAAGCACTCGCTTTGAAGCCCCGAGGACTGAGGATCGAATCCCGGCCCCGACCCATGCAGACCCACATGCTGAACTGGGGTGTGCCCCCAGTTCAGTTCTTGCCGGGGCCTATGCGGGAGGCTCCCAGCCCAGTTCCTGCCCTGTGCAGCCCTGTGCCCACCTGTGGAGTGAAACTATATGGAAAACTAATGTCAACTAAGGAGACTGCTCTGCCCTCCCCTTCTCTGTCTCTCTCTGTGTCTGTTTTTCTCTGTCAAAAATCAATAAAGTAAATCTTTAAAAAAAATAAAAATAAAATAAAATAAAATAAAAATATATATATATGTGTGTGTGTGTGTCTAGTAGATGAACTGAAAAAAACTCAAACCTCAAATCAATTAAAGTAAGAAACGGCATCAAAAGTCCTGTATTTATTTGAGAATGGTTTCACATAAGTAAAATAAAGTGTAAAACGTAATTACTAAGGTAAGTTAACTGAACATAAAAGCAAATTATTGATTAAACTACTTTTCTGTTCTATTTCTACCCCAATCTACTTTACCAAATAGCATTATTTCATAATTATATTTTGCTAGATAGCTTGGAGGTCCCATTTTTATTCATTGAGCAATAATGTATATAGACATTATAAATAATTTATTGATTGTATTATTGTTTTCTTATCTTCAAAATGTAGGCATTGGTTTCTTCAGTCAACTAATATGGTGTCTGTGTTTTGTTTATAGTTTAAGTTGTACACAGTTTATCAATTTTTAAATTCCTACAGAGAGAACATTAATTTTTCAAATTAGCCTGGCTTTTAGGATAAAAGTGGAGTTTGCCTAGTACAATATTGATTTTTATGGTAGACTTATAGGTTTGGAAAAATTTCATGGCTGATTTGGTCTAAGATTTGAAACAAGATAGGTCCAAAGTGACTAGTAAGCAACACAACTTAATTAAATTTGTGATATTAGAAAACAATTACTTGGACATCTATTCAGAAGACTATAAATAAAAAGCACAAATTAGTTTTCTTCTCCATGACCCTTTTTACAAGCATGGTAACAACATTCTGAAATTAGCAGAGGCAAGAACAGTGAAAAGAAATCTACAACCTTCCTGGAGAAGCTTTCAATTCAGCCCAAACTTCAATTTGGCTCTCGCTACTTGTCCCCCACAGAAAGAATGAAATCTCTTTGCTGTTTTCTACTTTTCAGGCACAAAGAGTAACTTCATGAAGCTAGTTTTTCCACAATGTGTGTAAGCAAATGCTGCCTTTATGGCTTCAATAAAATATTATGCTTTATTTTATTCTTCTATCTCCTTTATCGACTACTTAAATTTTTTATACATGTTAGTTAGTACTGGTATTTGATCAATGTCTAAAATGCATTTTAAATTCTGCTTCTCTTTATCCTTTTCTAGCCCCACTATCAGTAATGAAGAACTGAAAATTATTCCATCACCAAATACATACTATCTTCCATAGTTTACCCAGCATAAGATCTAAGATGAGGCTTCCAGGTCACTTCAGTTGGCTAATTTTTTTTATCAGGTTCATGATGTACTTTAAAAACAAAATAGAATATATTTGTGGAATAGTGACTCTTGACTTGGTCCCCAAAGTACAATAACCAAGGGTAGAAAAATGGCACTACAACTCCTGTTTCCTGGCACACAGTAGATACTGCTAATCAATTATAAATGACACTTTCCCTCTGCACACAGACGAAGCCCCAGAATCTTTTTTCAAAACTATATTCCAGGCAACTACTAATGCTCTATAAATGCTGGCACAGGAATATAAGCATAGAAAGGTTGTATACAAAGGTTGCTACAATTTTTATCTATATTATCTATTCAGTTGTGAAAATCCTAGGTTAGTAGTTCTCAATTTAAGTGGAATAAATATTTAAATATTACACTTTTCCTTTGGTAATCACCAACACAGGCAAAGCACTTACACCCACCTGAAATATATAAAGTAACAAGCAGTCATCCATACAGTAAAACAAGACATGATGTCCTAGTTTACAAAGTGTGCAAGATGCCAACCCCCATAACCAGAGAATAGGTAGAAAAGATGCCGAATTTTAAAATAAATAGTGGTTAATTTTATTTTTTGTTTTGAGTTCTAAGATATATATGTGACTAAGGTTCGCCTTATCTTATAGGACAAAGCCCAAACATGTTATAACGATCATAGCCCTTTGCAATCTGTTTCCAACTTTTTGCATCTGCCACTACGTTCTACCATGTGTCCATAAGAACATGTTTTACATTCCAACCATGCTGGACCGAACCCAAGCATAGTATACTTTTTATATCTTCAGACATTTGCAAGTCATTCCTTTTGCTATCTTTGCCCTTCCTTCCTGTGCTTTACAATTCCTACTTATTTGTTAAGACCCAGATGAAAATTAGCTCCTCAGAAGCCTTCTCTGAACTTGGGCCCATCAATTACTCTCACCTTGTGTTCTTAGAGCACTTTGTATAGACTTATTTGTTCTCACCAGGTCATGGCACTATAATTAATCTCCCATAAACTACATATAAAATCCTTAAAGGCAGTAAACAATGATGCTTTCATGTTTGTGTCCCATTTCTTCAACAGTATTTACACAGGTAGAAATTCCACAAATATATTTTGAATGAATACATGAATGAGTATTTGAACAAATCATACACTAACTTAAAATAAATTCATGATGTAACCAAAAGCCTTCTTAGATCCACACTAATCCCTCTTCTCCATTATCAAATTTATAATTGTGCTATTTTTGCAAGTCTAACTCAAAAGCAACAACCTTGCAGCTTCTGTATTTACCTATCCAAATCCCTCCACTCTCTCCTTTCCCATCCCTAAAAGAGGTACTGAATACCATATAGTGAGATATTTTGAATTAAAAGAAAAAGAATCATGTGTCATTACAGAATAAATACAATAGTTGCATAAGTTTTTATTTTCCTTTAGTGAGTCATTTATTCAATGATTTGAATTGAGTACATGTAAATAAACTGGATTATTCTGAGGCCTGCTGTGCATTTATGGTCACAACTGACTAAATTTTTAAGGGCATTAAACACCCAACAACTGAGCAAATCCCTTCAAGAGTTACCTGAGTTAAACTTAAGAAAAAATTATCTCATCCTTTATGATTTTCTCTCTTCCTTGAAGAAAAAATTTTCCCTGAATATTGTAATGAGGGAAATCTTCCCCTCCTTTACTCCAATGTGGCCAGTTCCAAAAGTAATTTCTTGTTTAATGTATATCTACTTCTATCCTACTGTTTACATAAAAGATGTGAGGCAGTTGACAAAAAAAAAACAAAAACAAACCCATATAATATAATTAGAAATAGAAAAGTGTTGCCATGGAATCAATGAAGTAAACATGAAATTTGTAAGAACAACTTATATGCTATCATTTAGTTTAAATTTTGATTTTTAGTTGTCTGAAAGATAGGACAAAAATGAAAGACAGAATGAGTAATCTAATTCTCATTATTTCAAAGGAAAAAGAAATTAACATGACAGATATGGAAGCAAAAATTATTTCTATATTAAAAATAAATTTTTTTAAAAAAAATTGGGTCCACCCTTCCAGGGAATAAATAAAATGAATCAGCTGTTGGGGAAAGAAATTAAGATAGCCCCAACATATTTCACCAGCAATCTTCAGTGACAAAAATAAGAGAGCAATACCACAAAGTTCTTTAAAAGAAAATACAAAAAATATGGCCCAAATATTTTATTTTATAATTTGTAGTAAACATGCACAAACTCAAGAGAACACAACATTTCAGAGTACTTTTTCCCCAACTCTATTGAGGTATTAATTGACAAATAAAATTGTAATATATTGAGGAAGCTGGGCTAGCTCAGTGGGCTAAGCACTCGCTTTGCAGTTCCAGGGAATGAGGACTGAATCCCGGCCCCAGCCCAATCAGACCCATAAACTGAACTGGGGTGTGCCTCCCACATAGGAGGCCCCCAGCCCAGTTCCCGCCCTGTGCGGCCCCTGCCCGCCTGTGTGAAATAAAACCACGTGGAAAAGCTGATCATGTACAACTACAGAGATTGCTTTGAGCCCTCCCCATTCTCTCTGTATCTCTCTGTCTCTGTCAAAAGCAATAAAATAAATCTTTTTTAAAAATTGTAATATATTTAAAGGTACAACATAATGATTTGATATATGTACGGTATACATTGTGAATGATTATCACAATCAAGTTGATTGGGTGGGTAAGAACACTCAGATCTATTCTCTTAGCAACTTTCACATACACAATACAGTATAATTGACTATAGTCACCATGTTGTACCTTAGATCGTCAGACTTATTCATCTTATAAGTGGAAGTCTGTACCTTTTGACCAACATCTTCCCATTTCCTTCACTCCCCAGCGTCTGGTGACCACCATTCTACTGTTTCTGAGACCAATTTATTTTTTTCATTTCTATATAAGTGAGATTACAACATATTTATCTCTGTCTAACTGATCTCATTTAGTGTAACGCCTTCCAGTTTCATCCATGTTGTCACACATAGCAGGATTTCCTTCTTTTATTGCTAAATAATATTCCATAACATATATATACCATATTTTCTTTATCTATTCATCAACAGACACCTAGGTTGCTTCCATATCTTGGCTATTGTGAACAATACTGCAATTAACACAGTGATGCAGATATCTCTTCAAGATACTGATTTCATATCCTTTGGATACTAACCAGGAGTATGATTATTGGATCATATGGTAACTCCATTTTTAATTTTTTGAGATGCCTCTATGCAGTTTTCCATAACATATATACCAATTTACATTCCCACCAATAATGCACAAGGGTTTCTTTATTTCCACATCCTTGCCAATATTTATCTCTTGTCTTTTTGAATATAGACATCCTAACAGATGTGAGATATCTGCTTGTCATTTTAATTTGCGTTTCCCTGGTGAATAGTGATTTTGAGTATCATTTCACATAACCTGTTGATCATTATATGTCTTCTATGAGAAAATGTCTATTCTGGTCTTTTGCCCATTTTGTATCTGATTTATTTGGTGTTTTTGCTATTCAGTTGTAAAAATTCCTTATATATATTTTTTATATTGACCCATTATCAGGTACATGGCTTGCAAATATTTTCTCCCATTTCATAGGTTACATTTTCTTTCTTTTTTTTTTTTAATGTTTTCTTTGCTGTGCAAAACTTTTAGTTTGATGTAATCAAAAGCCAGTTTATGTTAGCATGAAAAAGAAAAGTTTTGATCATAGGTTAAAGTTTAAAAAGGTGGTCAAAGATGTCTTTTAGAAAAGAAGACCAAGACCAGGAGAATCAAGTGTTTTCAGCACATGGTAAGTAAGTATACCTTATCCTGCAAAGGGTCTCAAACAGAACAGGTAATGGACAATTTTAATATCCTTGAAAAGATGTTCAAGAGAGTGTGCTGCAGAACAGGAAAATCACATTACTAAAGAGGCATTTGAGAAAGTATTCTTGCTTCAACACTGGAGATAGGATATTGAAGGATATAACTGGGAAGTAGGGAGACTTCTAAGGAGGCTACGGCATGAGTTTGACAAATAACTGAAATCTACTCAAACCTTAACATTAAAAGCTAGAAGGAACCTTGGAGAGCTTCTAGGCCAATATTCTCTTGCAGCCAAGCAAGAGAAACAAGTTAAAACTCAGATGTCCAGCAAGAACTTAAGTTCTTTATTTTTTCTAAAACCAATCTGTTTCCTGTTTCTCTAACTAGTACCTAGCAGGTTTAGATATAGATATATAAGACGTACAGATATAGACATAGAGAGATCTCCAGTTCAATCTGGTCATTTAAAAGTCCCTTCAAATAATATTCAGTCTCCCATTTGGATAAAAACCTTCAGTCTCACAAAATCCCCCAGTAAGGTCACAACCATTTCAGGTAAAATATTCCCTTGGTATTGGAATGAAGGAGCCTCCAGCCTCATACCAGTCCTTGCACTGTCATCTGCTGGTATCTAAACTGGGGTTTCTTGCCCTCCTTGTTACCCACTGGCCTCCACTGCTACAGTTCATGGCCAACAAATTTATGGTCCATTCCTTTGGCTTGGACTTTATTCCCAGAAGAAATTGGCTTCTTCCTCCTGCCAACTCAGCTTTCCATCAATTCTTATTGGCTTCAGGCTTATTGTTTACCCTATTGCCTCCATTTAGGTCTAATGGCCTTTTCTCAGCCCCTCCTTATAAGGTCACCTTACCCTGATTATCTCTCATGTTAATGTTCAACCTTTTCCCCTTTCTACAGTGGTCAGAGTCTGCCCACCTTAACAGCCTCCCCAAGGCCCAGTTAGGGGAGCAAGAAATGCTGCATGCCATTGACATCCCATCAACTGCCCAAACTCCTCCAACCCACGCTAAAGCCAAGAAAGGAAAAATCAGGACTCATATTTAATTGGCTCCATATTTTCCTTTTTGTTATCCCTTTTGTCCACCAACCCCTGAACCAAAAAAGAGGTCAGCTCTTCTCTTATTTCCCTAACTCTGTCTCCTACATTAGTCTCTGTTCTTTAACCCTTAAATAACTATGACCCCAAAGTAATATCTGCTTCCATTCTACTTAGATGTTGCATAACAAATGCTTAATAAGCTTAACTCTCCCTTCTCCAAATTAACTTACTGAAATCTCCTAATACATCCAACACCATGAGACATAAGAGATCCCTCTCCACTAGAGGATTACAATTGGTGAATAATATGGGCTCATGATGTGCTAGAATGTAATATGCTAATTACACATGTATGCAGGGAGCACTGGAGAACTCAGACAGGGAACAAAATCAATTTTCAAAGTTCCTTCCTGGCTCTTTTCAGTAGAACATTTTAAAACTGTAATTAAAAATACAGCATTCACCTGAAACTAGCATGTTATATGACAATTATACCTCAATAAATAAGCATTTACTTTTTCAATGTGTCAGCTTCTATTCTAGATACTGAGGACAGAGCATAAAGATGGCTGTCCTTAAAGAAATCATAAATGGTTGTATAGAGATAGAGACTGAACTGGCAGGGAGTGCTAATGGGAGCATCATCAAATGCATGGGATAGTCAAGGAAGGCATCTTTCAGGAGGTGAACTTTGATGAGGACTAAAATGATGAGGAAGAGCCCACAGCATGAGAGGAAAAGAGCTGTGCGGGATGTGACTGGGTAAGTGGACAAGAATCAGACTACGGTAAGCATTTTCTTGTAGACAATGATAAATGGTTGGGTTTGGTACTAACTACAGTGAAAAGGCATTAAATTATTTTAAAGCTGACATGTGACATTATATAATTTATGTTTTTAAAATCTCATTGCTATACAAAAAAATAAATTGCAGGTATATAGGATTAAAGGAGGAAGAAAATAAAATTAAGAACTAGAAGGCTAGTGCATTTACCAGCTAATGGGGAATTATGTTCCCTTTGGTTTCATAACATTAATAATAATGCTGAGCAGTATGGTGGTTACCAAAGGAGAAGAGAGGTGGGGAGGCTGAATAGTGAAAAGGGAGTCACATGTACGGTGACAGAAGAAGACTAAACGTTATGCGGTAAGCACACAATGCCATATACATCTGATATATTATATAATTGTACATTGGAAACTTATATATTGTCATTAACCAATGTCAACCTAATAAATTTAATTTAAAAAATAATAATGTTGAGCAGAGAGTAGTACTTCAGTCCATCTGGTATATTTCCTCTCTTCCATTCACTCATTCTCTAATTTATTTATTCTGCAAATATTTTCTAAGCATCTTTTTTGTTCTAGGCACTGATATTAATCAGCAGAGCATAAGATTATCACCAGTGCTTTATAAGCAGTTCTGATCCCAGGATATGCTGATGGAAGAACCACTTAAAAATTCCTAACATCCTATCTCAAGATATATCAAATAGCTGTGATTAAAAATTATAAATCAGGTATCTTCTGGTTCTAAAATTCTATGAGTCTGTGGTAATTCTGTTGTTATTTAAGGAGTTTGTTTTGTTTTGTTTTTTAACAATTACTTTTGGAAAGTAATATGCAAAGAGTAATATAGAACACAAATATGGGGACACATTTTATTTATTATACCAAAAAAGCAAAAAACAAAAAAATGTCTTAATGAAATCATCATGGACAAATGGCAAAGATTCTAGGGCTTTTTTCCAAGATCTTTTCAACCTTCTCACTCAGAATTTATCTGCTCTGGTGTCTTTAGAATGAACAAATCTATACTGCAAGTCCAGTCTTTAGTAGAGAATAACTTTATAGCTTTTAAACAGAAAAAAAGCAAATTGCCTTTATAGCCATATGTATAATTTGTTTAAATTTTTGAAGGGGCTATGGCATTATTGCTTATTCCCATTGTATTCTGAGGGGAAAAAATCACAATCAACCAGAGAGCATAAAAACCACACTTCAACTACATAGGTACATATTGCAATCATTAATTGGGTTATTAACGAAAACAAATGTTATTCCGATCTAAACTGAAGATCACTGCAACGGGAAATGTTAACTTCTAATGCCCTGCCAGCATAAAGGAGTTTGTAGTAAATCTAAATATATCTGAAGTCTGGAAGGGAGGTATTATTGCATCAAGAAGCTAGATTCCATCAACACATTCTGTCTTTCATTAAATTTCATAAAACCTGGAAATAGTGTGAAACATTTTGAACTGTGAAAACACGTTCATCAGTGGAGGCACACTGCTCTATGACTGTAATGGACAAGATGACTGAGCCCTGGAATAGACACTAGTTCTATGGACCTCCTGGATCTCTGGGTCTTGCCCCAAATCTGGCAAGTTCAGCCCAAAATACTGCCTAAACAGAGCATAATGTTGTAAAATGGGTCCCTGGAGGATGACTGTGTTTAACTAAAGACTCACCACCTTAGCAACTGCTGGCCCAGGAGCTAACTAGCACAAAGCACACCACCATATGCCAAGATGGCTTGGTCCTCCAAGCCAAGACATGCATAGTCACAGCAGAACATACCTATGGGGTATGACTCAAGAGTCACCAAAAGTGCTTAAAAGGACAAAAATAGGTCTAAAAATAAAATATTTATTTTTAATAAAGGAAGTCAAAATGATTGAAACTACCAAATTTTAACAAAAGTTCTTCAGAATCATAGAGTAAATGCAAACTTGACTGCCCACATATCTTAACGGAGAACAGGCCCCAAATGAATGGAATAGTAGACAATTTTGAATTAATAGTAATCAAGTGAATTCCAGCTGTTGTTACCTAGCAAGGGTTGGAATAGAGGAACTGCAGTCTTCACTTCATAGTCTAAATGAATACAAGAAAATAAAAGATCAAAGGGAAAAATAGGTAGTCAGTACTTAGAAGCCATTTTCCCAATTTATTTAGCAAATTAGCCATTTTTAACAAATTAATAAGGCATCAGTAATTTGTTTAGAATTTATTATAAGTGAATTATTTTCATGCTCTGAAAGTCATCTTAGGATGAGATGCTAATTATATAATAAGAGTAGAAGTTAATTTCTTAAAATAACAGTTTTCCTTTTGGTCATCAGGTTTGTTTACTTTAAATGTAAATTTATTAATGTTGGCTTAGTGGGTTATTACGGAAATTAGTGGTTGTTATTTTCAAAGATTTTTTTTTAATACTTATTTTTGCAATGTATCCAAAGCAATAACACTATTTTGAAAGTTAATAAATGCTCTGAGACTCAAATTTGACTGGATCTTTTTATGACATTAAGGTTTATATCTAAAATGGAGGTAGAATATGAAACTTTCTAATCCTATTTTCTGGGCAAAATGTCTGACAAACACGTTATATGGGGAATTCAGTTCAATGCTGAAGAAGCAAAGGTTCCTAAGCTATATATTATGGCAATGAGAATTATGGAGAGTATATCTGACATGTGGCTTTGGAACTCCTGATGCTGACAAAATTAAAATGAGAACCCAATGCTCCTATTAAATAAAGGAAATTAATTTGCTAGCTCCTTAAACAAATGCTGCTGATTGGCTGCAATCACAAAGAATAGAATAAGGGTGAACAAGGTGATATATGAACAACATAGCAATCTAGTGTCTCAGAAGAGATGATGTACAAAGTGTAATTTACTCTCAATTCCCTTTTAGGAATAGAAACTAATTGTCTGATATATTAAATATACTAAACTCAGAGGGCATCCACCAGATTTCTCTCACTAGTACAAGAAATAGAGTTGTTTATTCTGAAAGGATGAATGTAAAAGGACTTTTCAGGTGTAATATTTATTCAGTATCTTCTTTTTTATTTATGGAATATAAAAAAACAATTATTAAAGCTTGCTTTTAAAAAGATTTAGATCACATTAACTCACTCTGCATGCTAAAATTGTTTTATTGTTGATGCTGTTGCTAATTTAAATGAACGTTTTCCTTACATTACTTGTGCATCTCAATATTACTAAGATTGACATCATACTGAAATGGTGTTCCTATTGGGTAACTAGCCTCTGAAAGTTACTAATGTTCACCTGAGATACTAAGTTATCCTTTATTAAAGTATTTCTTTTCCATGTTAACTCACCACAGTATTCCTTTACTCTCACTAATTTAAAAGTGAAATAGTGTTATTTTGCTTAGCATGATAATCTCATATTGATTTATGTTGTCTCAAATGTCAGTATTTCATCTGCCCTCATGGCCAAGTAATATTCCACTGTACCACATCATCTTCACCCAATCATCTATCGAAGGACACTTCCATTGTTTCCACATGATTTCACTCATGTGGGATATAAAACTAAAAGCAGCAAATGAACAAGACAAACAAATAAAAACACACATACAGGCAACAGTTTACTGGTTACCAAAGAGTAAGAGAAGAGAGGGGGAAGTAGAAAGGGTAAAGAGGTTACAGAAGAAAATCTGACTTTGAGTGGTGACTACACAAGGGAATATACAGATGATATATTATAGAATTGTATACTTACCCCAATAAATTTATTTTTTTCAATAAATTTAATTTTAAAAGGTAAAATAGGGGGATTCTGGGAGAGCTCAGCGTTTGAGCACTCGCCTCGCAAGGGCAGGCATTCAATTCCTGGCCCTGGCCCTGGCCCTGGCCCATGCAAACCCCATATGCCGAACTGCAGAGCAACTGGTAACCATCAGGATGGCTCAGCGGCAAAGGTTCTTGCCTCCCATGTGGGAGGCCATGGTTCAGTTCCCACCCTGCACAGCCCCACATACACTTGTGTGGAACAAAACCATGTCACAGTAATGATGTACAACTATGGGGACTGCTCTGGGCCCTCCCCCATTCTCTCTCTCTCTCTCTCTCTCCTGCTCTCAAAACAATAAAATAAGTCTTTAAAAAGTAAAATTATTTGAGCTAATTTAATATCAGAATATACAGACCATTTTTTTCTTTTATGTATCAAGTTATAAAATAGCTAAAAAGTTTAGACATTGAGCCTAATTCAAGCATTCAAAATTCCACATAAATCTTGAAAGAAAAATTGGGGAATGGAAAAAACTGCCAATGCAGTCTTAACTATGAGTATCTTTATAACCTGTTGATAGGGTTTGGATTCAGCCAGAACTAAGAATGTGTGTACAGCATTCAGGAAATACTTCCTCAAAAGTGTCATACCGACATTGAACTTATCCTCTAATATGCCTTCCTGTGCTTCTAGTTGTCCCAAACTTTCACTTTCATATCAAATAATTATCTGTCCCTTTTCCTTAACTCATAAAACAAAATTGGAGTTTACATTTTCCTACCTCTACCAGTAAAGAACGTGCCTTCCTTCATCCTTTGACTTTATAGGACAAATACACTTCAACATCTCCCAATCTAAAGAAGCATACCATCCTACTTTATCACCAAGAGAAGTGACTTCCCTCCATCCCTTCACTCTCAGACAGTAAACAGCTTGGACCCAGCCTTGACGCATAGTGGAAGGAGGAAAAGGGTTAAGACAGGGAAAGAACTCACTGCACTGGTAGCAGGAGTCGCACTCACCACGTGGCCCAAGGTGCGGGGAATCATTTGAAGCACCATCTACTTTCTAACTCTGCTTAGATCCTTGTTTAGTATACCATCTGTGGATTTAGTCTAGTGATGAATTAATTATCTGACCACCTGGGCAGCTTAAGTACCTACCCTCAGAGTACTGTTACCAGACAAGGGGAATTAATTTAAGAGATGCTACATCTATCTGTAAAAGAAAAAGGTTTCATATACTAGTTACATCTAGGTTGCCCATATTACAGTCATGTCTTTTTACTCCTGGTTACTGCACAGAACACTACTCACAAATGAAAAAACTGCACTAACAGAACAAATAGATTAAAATAAGTCCTTTGCCAATTTACTCCTAATAAGCAATGCCAATTTAGCATCATATGTATGTCCCTGAAACTCATAGTTACCCATTTTTTGACATTTTTTTTTCAAATCCTAAAACTCTTTTTACAGAGCACCAAAAAATGTGACTCTAGCTGAGACATCATTCCTTATTTTTAAAAGTACTATGATTTTCCAGTCCTAGATGATAATATCTACTCATACGTTTATTCTTTAATCCAACACTTCTAAAAATTCACTGTAAAATAAAACTAGTAACTAAATAGGATTGACTATGTCCCATTTTACAGTAGCTGGAAATTTTCATATTTTCAATGAGTATTTGCTGAGTTCTTTTCATCTTTTATTTTTATATTTTTAGATAGAAGATGATTAGATAGATAGATAGATAGATAGATAGATAGATAGATAGATAGATAGATAGATA
>PVKE010035247.1:0-16980 GCA_004027555.1 Craseonycteris thonglongyai | reverse complement strand
CACAACATAATTTGTAACTTAGCTGTAAAACCTAAAGGTCTATTTTTAAAAACCAATCTCCTTTTCAGCATGGTGGATTTGTGTGCTGACTTAGCTGCTAAATGTAGGAGGGCCTCAAGGAGTTGGAGCAGTGACCCCAGTGGGTGGATGACAAAGAAACAGTAAAAAGAGCTGTTGACGTGACCCCTTTCTTGGCTCACATTTAGTTTTGTCCCTTTGCAGCCATATTCTGCCAGCACCATCACTGTGGAAATATAATAGTCTCAATAAAAGTGGCTTCGTATGTATGGGCAGCGGAATAGAAATAGAAGACAGTTCTAGGATGCCATTTCAACCATGTAAATGAACACTTGCCCATGTACCTGGAGTTTAAAGATTCTTTACTCCTTTCTACTGAGTTTCATGGAAATTAAGGTTTTCAAGGTCGATGAATGAGTGGTTTGGATCCATATGGCCTAGCTCCAAGTGGGAATCTGAGGTCACTGTCACTGGCTATCAAAGTTGGAGCCAGAAAGATGCACTTTGATTGTCTACAGTTATCAGGCTAACAAGGTAACTATTGAATCAATGAGAATGACCTTTTCCATATATGAGTATGCACAGCGTTATGTATGTTGGCCTGAAGGAATATGATTACTTTTAACCAAGTGATGGTGGATTGGCTTAGAACAGCTGGAGGAAAGTAACGAGTTCAGTGTTTTGAGGACTACTGACTTTCTAGAGGGAGCTACAAACACATGTGCGGCTCAATTAAAACAATCCAGCTGTGATCTCTGTTACTGAATGTAAGAGGAAACAAATTGACAAGGTGGCTCATTTTCAAACAAAGCAACTGGCCCATGATGATATTATTTTGATGTATCTGGAATTATCATAATAGCAAAGTCCAACAATAAGTAGAAAAATGAGTGACAGTGAGAATCCAACAGAGACTATTTCTCTAAGAATAGGAATCAGAATATGTACCATTGTATTCACAGTGTCATTAAAATATGAATAAACAGCAGCAACTTTTTATTATACAGTGAAAGAACCTCCTACAGGGCACTGAAAATTGAGTGGTGTGTGTTTAATAAATTAAAATCAGCAAGAAATGGCTATTTACCAGGATGCAGGAAGGACTCAGAGAATAATGGGGGGTTAGCCAGGGACATAAATGAAACTGATTTATTATTAGGTAGGATTTTAAAGGTTTAAAAATGTTAATTATGTAGCACAAGTTGGGGGGAGGAGGAGAGAGAATGGCAAGAGATGATACTATGGAGTTTAGCTGGTGCTGAATTGAGAAGGGCCACATTTTAGTAAGTTAGGGTGTCTGGGCTTTACCTTAGGGGAACCTGTTTTGGGATTTTAAGCAGGAGACAAGAAGATCAGTGACCTTTGGTTGTATAATAAACCATTCCAAAACTTAGTGGCTTAAGCCAAAGGCCTTAATAGTCTTTTAAAACTTATTTAGCATGGGCTAGTCTTTTGGTCTAGGCCAGCTCTGCTGAGGCTGGATCGCATAGGAAGGCCTCACATATCAGGGACCTCAGGTGTGTTGGCTGGGATCCCTCTCCACATGGTCTCTCATCCCCAATAGGTTATCTCAGGCTTGTTCTCATGATGACTGAAGGGTTCTCAGCAGTAAGAGAGGGCAAGCACCAATATGTGAGCACTTAGAAGCCTCTGCTTGTATTCTGTTTATTAATGTCCCATTGGCCAAAGCAAGTCACAAGGTCAAGCTCAGATTCAAGGACTGGAGAAATTAATTCTACCACTAGATGGGAGGAGCTGTGAATATCATGGTCATTTTTTCCCTCTGATCTGTCCCAGTTAAATTTGCATTATGGAGAATGGGCTGGAACATGGCAAGCCTTCAGCAAGAAAAAGGTAGGTAGGTGACAGTTGTAATAATCTAAAAGAGTAGCAGTAAAGAATAGTGGCAATTGATATTAGAAGGATGTGGAGAATTCAAGAAATATTTAGGAGGCAGGATTAACAGACCTTAGTGATTAAGGATGTGTGTGTGGGTGGATGGGTGGGTAGGGAGTACGTTCAGAATTAAGGATGCTATTCATGTTTTCAGTTTGAGCTTCTGAGTGAAATTAGATTCATAATAGTCCTTCTATGGGGATTCTTTATTGGTTCATTTGCATATTTATAGCTAAATTAGACTAATCTAAAGGTTTAATTGTCTACTTGACCCTACAGCTAAATATGAGAAAGAGAGCTAGAAGTACATATCTTACTAGGCAGAGAAGATGCAGACAGTTTTTACCTAGTTAGACAAACATAATGATTTTTCTAGTCATTAATAAAATTTTTCTGGACATTGCTTGTATTTCTTTTGTGGACTGAAGGGAATGGGCCATTATTTTAGACAACTGATTCAATTAGTCAGCTATTTATGGAATACCCTCTATGCCCAAATTACTGGGTTAAGTCCTTAGGTCAATTTAAAATTACATAGGCCCTTGATTTGATTCCATTTGTGTTGGGGAATAAGCCGTGTTTACAGTATGTAGAAAATGGTTTGTCACAATTCAGAGTTGCAGGTAAGTGTTGAATCAGTGAGAGTGATAGTAACATCTTCAAAAGTTCTGAGGAGGAAGCAGGGTTCAGAATTCAAGCTGTTTGGATAGGAGTCAAGTGGGTAGACTATATACTCTGGAAGGAGATTCAATTTTAAGTCAGTTTCTTAGAAAAAGTTGATATATTTCAGCTGAATTGCTTTTAAAAAATAAAAAATAAAAAAAAATTGTTATGAAAAAATAGACTGCAATAGGTTTCTTTCTATGTAGGATGCTTTATTTCTAGCTTTCCTGCTTTTAGCAAAACTCCTATATAAAGGCTTATTTAGTAGTCTTAAAATATTTTTTCTTATAATACTTGTTATAGTGAAAACGTAGTGCCATTCCCCTCTTCTTTTTTGCAAATTTGTAGAAAATGATAGGCAAGACTGAAACAACTATCTGAGTAATTTAGCTTTCCATAATGTAGGTAAAAAATGTAAATATAATTTTATATAAAATATTCAGATAACTAAGGTGTGTGTAATATATATACATACACACACATATGTATACATATGTGTATATATATACACACATACATATACATACATACATACATATAGTTTTTTTCTAGATAGTTGTTAGAAGGTTAGCATTGGGTCAGAGCTTCCAACATGGCCTCTCTCTGATTTTCCATTGTATTAATGGAGACATTTTTCGTATTGAAAAGGAGGTTAGAATATCTTCTTTAGCCATTGTGAAAATGCTTTGGTATTTGAATCTGATGATTAGGGGGCCCTTGTTTCACTTCCTAAGAAAAATAAAGCCTCTATAATATTTACACCATTTTAATAACTGCTATTGGTGGTGATATTCAAATAATGCTTGTGAATACTTAATATGCATTTCCTCATTCACTCCTCACAAGAACCCTATACTGTAAGCACTGTTTTATCCCCATTTTATAGATGATGAAACTGAGTAACAGAGTAGTTACGATACTTGTCCAAGGTCACATTGCTGATAAGTGGCAAAACCAAAACTGGAGCCTGTGGAAGATTGGATTATTGTTCAAGATACTCATGTTTTCATGAGTATACTTGCCCATCCCATTGGTATTGGGCTTGGCTATGTGACTTGCTTTAGTCTTATGGTGGGTGGAGTGCATTTCACCACTAGTTGCCTTTGAGCTTGACCATAGACTTGAATTGGCCAATGGCATATTAGCAGAAATGATGCAAGCAGAGACTTGAAATGTCCTCTTGCATTTCTGCTATTATCGTGAGAAGAACATGCCCTGTTTAACCTACTAATCCAAAGAAGAGGAGAGATATGTTGAGTAGACAGACCTAGACTGAACCAACAGCATAAATTCAAACCCAGCTGAGCCCATGCTGGATCAGCAGAGCCATCCCAGCTGACCGACAGATGGGTGAGTAAGAATTAGTGGTTGTACTTAAATTTGGTGCAATTTGTTACGCAGCAAGAGCTAACTGATAAAGAGCCTAAGCAGTCTAAATCTAAGAACCTGCACTATTAATTACTATCAATGCATTGAATTCAGAATTATTCCTAAATGATATTTCTAAAACAACTAGATTAAGAAGTGCAGTAGTCTCAAATGATAAACTCTGTAACAGAATGTGATAGATACTGTTAAAGAAGTATTCTTCTTTGAAGTTACATGTCTTCATATCCCTTTCTTGTACTTTTAAAATTAAGAATATAGATATTTGATTTTGTTTAAAGTCCAATTCACGTGGCTCATATGTACATTTCTTGGTCCTCAGCTTCCAGATGCAGTCCACTTATGAGTTAGGAACGTGTCTGGCACTCTGAAACAATATGAGATGGATAAGTGAGCACATTTTGAATGACACAAATGGTTCCCATCCACAGAAAAGCAATGACAGGGAACAAAATAGAAAACTGGATACTTACAATAAAAATAAATAACAACTTGAAGAGGTTTGTTCTGCACTGATGGGCCAGCGATGTAAAATTTAGATAGAGATGTGGACAATAGCTACCTGAGCAATGACAGACTTTGTTTTTCACCTTTTAAGATGTTGCTCTTATGCATTTAAAATGGGGCTGAGAAAAGTGGAAAACAGGTCAAAGTCTTGGTTTGAGCCCACCTATATTTGATCTCTGAAGCTTTAGGGCATAAAATAGCATGGGCAATTACACAGTTTAGAAACACAGAGTGATTGTCTAGCCTCCTCCTGTGGACTGTACATTTATTTCATGTGGTATTTTCTAAAATATATTCTGAGAGTTTGGGATTTTGTGGGTATATAGGTTTTGCAGATGCATGATCACTCAAAAGGTTAATAAAATTTTTATTGCAGAAATTCTCCTAGACTTTAATATACTAAGATACATTATGGGTCTTCCAAAGAGGAGTGGAACATGTAGGCTATTTCCTAGGCTATTTGTTCACAAATATTCTTCAAGGAATAACTCCCAGGCTAATGTGATACAGAATATACATTGAATGGGTGAATTGTATGGCATATGAAAAATATCTCAATAAAGCTATTAAAATTATAATTATTATTAGTATATAGAATGGCTGGCACTAGGTTGTGGGACTTCTTAATTTATATAGAAATGTCTAGCATCATTTGGATTGCTTCCATAGCTGCTAATTGTGCTGTGGAATTAAGACTTTCCAGTGAAGTCTGAAATATGAGTTGGAATGGTGGGGGAAATTGCTCCACCTCTTTATGATTATGGTAGAACTGAGGACTGAGGCCTCTGTATGATTACAGTCTTGGTGGCTAGTTGCTAAAAGGGATGAGAAAAGATGTGGATGAGGCCAAAATCCATACTCCATTGAGGTGATCATGACTAGGTGCCTTTGCTTTCCACTCCCTGACTAGGTGATAATTTGGGCAATAACTTAGTGTAGAAGGAGAATCCTTGAAGCTGAAGACCAAAGCTCTTCATCTCACATCAGTTACACACATTTCTGTAAACACTAAGAAGAGAGAAGAAAACACTCTAGAGGAATGGCAATTTGTAAGGTGGGACCAAGCTATACTTATGAAATAATTTATGTAATAGTTGTCTATCTGTCCAATGAGGCTTTGGGGATTATGCACTATGGGGAGAAATGTTATGAATGTCATAAATGTGGTCAGCCCTTCAGCTGACATAATCTGCAGAGCATTCTATTCTTTTAGCCTTTTACCTTTTTCAGCAGATGCCTTTTAACCACAGCCTGTGTGTTCAGCTATTTAGGCTTTGGACCCAAAGGTAACCCCTCATCAGGGAGATGTTAAGGAAGTCTAGCTCAGTAGACATGACCAAGGGCAACCGTTATAGTAATAGGCTCTCTCTGTTTAATGGAGAACACTGGACTCAGGCTGCCATATTGTACAACTTGATACTGTGTGAATAGCATTTCCTGAAATTCTGCAGTGCACAGCCTAACTGCATAGGAAGCAGTTCTTCCCACTTCCCTTTTTCTTTCCAGCGAAAATAAAAAAGGATTTGGGCTACTTGCTGGTTTGTTGTATCCCAGATAATTTGCAGTTCTATGAGAGAAGATGTCTGTTAGCTTTTAGAAGGTAGGCACTGTATCTTGGATAACTTTGAATGTCACTGAAGATGCTGATAAAATTGGACTGGAACCAGAACCAAACAATTTAACTTCTATTCATGCTATTACAAACGAGAATTCAAATGCATTTGTAAAACAGAAATTTCAGTACAAAATTTTACCTTTTGGGGCATAATTCAAGAACCTTATTCGTAGTGGAGAATGTGGATCAAATTTCAGATTATGTTCTGAAAGAGTATGGAAATTGCCATTCTATTTATTTGGATCCATAGCTTTGGGTCTGTCCACTATTAGTGGTTGCCAAAGTAGATTCACCCAGGAATAGAAATATACAGAAAAAACATGGATACATCATTCTAGCTATCCAGGTTCTTGGTGGCAGTAAAGAGGTCAGGCTTAATTTTAGCTGTGGCGGTTCTGAAAGGGCTTTGGCATAAAGGTTACTGCATATTTGGCTAGGTCTTGTGCCCCATTTGCAACAGTAATAAAAACATCACATAAAAGTCATCTAGTCTGCAGTAACTTCCCACAGTTGAGCAGAGCTTAATCTTAGTGCTCTGCTAAGGTTGTATGGATTTGTTAAACGTTGGTGTGTATTTTCCCAGTGACCTAGGCCTTTCAATGTATATTAAAGAAGCCACTGAATCTTCATATTTAAACCTACCTGTTTGTACTATCTTTTCATTCAGATGTATTCTTTGGAACATAGGAACTTCATCTTCTTGCTTAGTTGTGCAAGATAAATCTTTTTTTTTTTTAAGGATTTATTTTATTGTTTGAGAGAAGGAGAGAGAGAGAAAGAGAGAGAGAGAGAGAGAGAGAGAGAGAGAGAGAGAGAGAGAGAGAGAGAGAGAGAGAAGGGGGAGGGCCCAGAGCAGTCTCCATAGTTGTACATCATAAGTTGTGACATGATTTCACTCCACACAGGTGGATGTAGGGTCATGTGGGGTGGGAATTGAACTGCATGGGAGGTGAGAACCTTCACCACCAAGTCATCCCAGCAATTACCAGTTGTGCCACAGTTCAACATATGGGTTTGCACGGGCTGGGGCTGGGATTCGATCCTCAGACCTTGCTATTGCAAGGCAAGTGTTCAACCTGCTGAGTTATCCTGACATCCCCAAGAGAAATCTTACGTACCTATTAAGTAGCCACAAAATATTAGATAATAAGAAAATTATCCAGGCCCTTTGGGATCTTTAAAGCAGTGTCTTCACTTGCCTTCCGGGGAAAAAATAAAACTGGTGTGCTGGTAAGATTGCGTGGACCTGATGCATTGTGTCTGGTGGCCAGAGCAGTAGCAAATCTGCTGACAGGCTTGGACAGAAAAAAAAATAAAACCCCATGTTGAAATGCCTGTATAATGCTACTTCAGGGAAATGCTAGTTTTAAAGAAATGAAACACGTTATTTCGGGTTGGTGGATGCAATCCAGGCCTTTGAAGATGTGAAAATCTTAATTAGAAATAAATGGGAAGATTGAATACTTGGTGGTGAAGCCAACTTTAAGAGGTATGTTTATCATAGATGCAGATGATATACTAGCTGTAGCCCTTCTTTGACAAAACCAAAGCCTTTAAAGTTACTGGAGTACATCTGACCACCAGGTTGTTCATCATCTAATGAGCAGGCATTAATCATCTAAAACTTGGAGGTGGTTCATAAAAGGACAATGAAGATGATTTAAGGCTTGGAAAATAAAACCTAAAAGGAAAGATTGAAACAATTCACATTATTAGCTTGGTGAAAAGGAGATGAGGAGTGAGGATTTCCAATCAATGCAAGGTTATTCTTGGTGGGATGGCATGCTTAATGAGAAATGGTTTCCCAGGAATTCAAAAGTTTCTCTTTTGTTGGTCTTATTATAAAAATATACTCATAGGAAAAATTAGGAAGCAGACTATGTTCTCATACCTTCTCACCCAGAGGGTATTCACAAAACTGAAAAGGAGGGGATAAGCAGAATGCCTGGAGCTAGGGTTTTCTTAGACAGAAAGTACAATATCCTGGGGTGTTCTTTTTTTTTTTCTTCAGCCTTTCTCATAATTACAATTAACTAATGGCTTCTCCACTTATTTATCTAATGTCTACCTTTCTGGCGAGACTGTAAGCTTCACAAGGTGTCAATTATTTGCATTTTCATCACAGCTTCTTAGAGTCTAACACTGTGCCTGGCATATGATAGGCACTTCTTAATACACATTTTGTGCACATATGGGAAATACACAGGGTCTGGCAGAAGTCATGCCCTTTTTTAAGTTGACCGACTCATTAAAAGGGGCATCACTTCTGCCAGGCACTATATGCATGTAATCTTCTAAACAAAAAATGGGATCATCCTATATACGCTGTTCCATAACTCCCTGACATTTATGAAAATATGACAATTTTTTCATGTCATTATCCTACATAATCTTTTTTTAATTATTTTTTTTCTGACAGAGAGACAGAGTGCGAGAGCGAGTGAGAGAGAAAGAGAGAAAGGGAGAGAGACCAGAGCAGTCTCCATAGTTGTACATTAGTTTTCTATATAGTTTCATTCCATAGGTGGGCGCGGGGCTGCACAGGGCAGAAACCAAACCAGGGGCCTCCCGCATGGGAGACATGCCCCCGAAAGCCAGGGGCCTCCTACATGTGAAGCTTGCCCTGACGAGAACCAAACTGGGGGTACACCCCAGCTCAGCATATAAGTCCACACGGCCTGGGGCAGGATTTGATCCTTGGACCCCGGGTCTGCACTATAAGTGCTCAATCCGCGGAACCATCTGGCTTCCCCCATTATCCTACATTGTCACTTGTATGGCAGCAAGGCTTCCCGCCATAGGCATGTGACCTCAGGTATTTAACCATCTCTCTGTTTGGGGACATTTAGGATGTTTCCAATTTTTCTTGTTTCCAACAGTGTAGCAATAATTATGGTGGTAACTAAATTCTTCCTCACAGAAAATTTTAAAAGACTATCACAAGAGATGGCAAGGTGCTATTTACTGAAGGTATTGAAAACATGGCAAATAGTGATTTAGCCAGTTTCTCTGTAGTCCTGTGTGGAAGCAGGGACATGGATTTGCTGACCTCAGGAACATATTGTACTTGAAATCTTTTACGAGTATATAGCACTGTCTTAGTCTGTTGGGGCTGTTATATAGCAAGAATACCATAGACTGGGCAGCTTCAACAACAAACATTTATTTCTTGCAGTTCTGAAAGCTGGGAAGTTCAGGATCAAGGCACCGGCAGATTTGCTGTCTGGTGAGAGCCATCTTCTCTCTGTGTCCTCGTATGGGATAAAGGACAAGAGAGCTCTCTGAGGTCCTTTATATAAGGGCATTAATCTCATTGGTTACCCAAGGACCCCACCTTCTAATATCATCACATTGGGGGTAGGTTTCAATATATGAATTTGGGGGGACACAAACATTCAGCTCATTGCAATGACTATCACCTCCAAGCTCCTCACACATATTACTCATCAGAATGGTGAGCTTGTAAAAGTTATGGAGGAGGGAAGTTAATTCTTTTGAGATCAGAGAGAAAACAAATTATTTTATTTTTATTATTATTTGAGAGAAGGCGTGCACGAGAGAGAGAGAGAGAGAGAGAGAGAGAGAGAGAGAGAGAGAGACACAGAGACAGAGACAGAGAGAGACAGAGAAGGGGGTAGAGCCTAGAGTAGCCTCCATAGCTGTACATCATTATTTGTGACATGGTTTCATTCCACACAGGTGGATGTGGAGCTGTGCAGGGTGGGAACCGAACTGGGGGCCTCCCGCACATGAGAACCTTCACTGCTGAGCCATCCCGGCAGTTACCAGTTGAGCCCCAGTTCAGCATGTGGGTTTGCATCGGCTGGGGCTGGGAATCAAACCCTGGCCCCTGTGAATGTGAGGCAAGCACTCAACCACTGAGCTATCCTAGCATCCCAGAAAACAAAGTATTTTAAAACAGAGATCAAGATTTGTCAGTACAAGAGGGGCTGGAAAAATTGAATCATGATACATGGGAAACTATTAACTATTTTCTCAGACTTACAGAGTACACAGTTTTGTCTTGTTTGTTTGTTTTTTATAGTGAAAAAACTAAAGCCAAGTTCAAATTTTTCTTAAAGATGAAAGGGAATTTTAGGTGTTACTCCTCATGAGGTACTGGCATTTAATTTTAAGGAAATGAATCATTTCTAAGGAGTGATTCATAATGCAAATGTCTGTGAATAGAATTCTATCTTTTCAATGACTTTCGTGATCAAATTGGAAATGTGTTCTGAAAAAAACAACAACAAAAAACAACACCTCAAAATGCTTGCAAATGTGGCTTTTAGAATCTCTATACCAGATGCTGTTGTCTTCATCTCCCATACTCTTCACATAAGTCAGGTTGTTCTAATTTTTTTCTCCATTGTGACAGTGACTAGCTTTGCTGAGATTTGTCATGTCTTTACCTGCAAATGCTCTGAGACTGAGACCTTCCTATTTGAGGACATACCTCTTCTCTCTTTTCTTGATTTTTCCATTTTTCTTCCATTGAACTCTGGGTTGCCTGGTGGTATTGGTCATCGTTCCCCTTGGCTTTTCTGTAGTGTCTCTTCTGGGTGCTACAGGTCTTTCTAGGACTGCTTTTCTCAACCCATAAATTAAACAAATTTACTTTGACTCTAGATTCCATATGAGTCCCTTTGGGGCCAGGTGTGAGGGCAATCGCAGGTCTTGTGCAAGAAGTGGTGGTATCCTAAAAGACAGAGTAACTTGAGTAAGACAGAATAAGTTACACAGATACCATAGGCCAGGACAAGCCACAGAGGAGAGCGTGGTTGAGGAAGACTGTCATTCACCTCAGGACATTTGCACTTGCTGTTTCCCTTACCTGGATCACCCTTCCCTCATGTATTCTGATGGACGGTTATGAACTCTGAGGGGCCTGTCATTTTACCTTCCTTAGAAGCTATGAAGTTAGCCTGCCACAGTTTCATGGATGCTGACAGAAGACATGATACTCCTGGGTCAGAGACAAAGGACTTTATTACTCATAGCAATATTAGTAGCCAGAGTATCAGCATTGTCTTGTGCTTGCTCCCTGAGTACCAGTTCCCACAGGGAGGGTCAGATGATACCAGCACGTGCAGGGTTGTCTTACAGGAGAGGAACCTTGAGATTAGGAAACCTGAATCATTAAAAATGGGCAGTAAGCATGGCTTTTCTTTTCTCCACAGGGACCATTATCTTTATGATACTGGACATTAGGTGAAGCTGTGCTTAATTTTGAAGAGAGACTTTATCTCTGCCTTGCATGGGTCTTTGCTGTATAAACATTCTTGAAGAGCTATCCAGAATAAAGGAAGTCAGTTGCCTTTGCTCCTAAATTGCGCAAAAATACACACCAGACCCATGGAGAATTGCATCTCTCATTTTCTTTCGGTCTCTGTTCAAATGTCCCCTTGTTAGGCTTGTAGACTTGCTGAACGTTTAACAATTGGCTCTCAGCCAGCTGCTAGGAGCTGGCTCCAGACACCATTGTAAGAAGGAAGTAACATATATGTAGTGTTGGGGTCATCTTTCACTTGGCAAAATAATATAAAGATTTAAAGAAAAGTATGTCCATATGTCAAGAGAATCCCTTACCCTGAACTGGGTTTTTCATTACTGCCTCCTCATTCTCATATCCTGTGCTAGCCTGCATCAGACTTATCTGGAGGACCCGTTAAAATCCAGATGGCTGGGTCCCACCCCCAGAGCTTTTGGGTGGGGCTTGAGAATTTGCATGTCTAACAAGTTCCTAGGGGCTGATACTGAGGATCCTGAAACCATGCTTTGAGAGTCACTGCCCCCGTGGGATCACATGCATGATATTTTGCTCGAAATCAGTTTCAAAGTGCTAAGTGGAGGAGGTAAGGTTTTTGCAAATAAACAGTATCTGCACCGAAGAGAGGAGAAAGCCTCAAAATCAAAGAAAAAAAGTTCAAAATGGATTTATAAAAGAACTAACAGATGAGAGTGCTAAGTAAATAAAAGCTCATTGCTACATGGTCTCCAATATGGTGAAAAGCGAATTTCCAGGTGTGTGTGAAGAAATCATCCCTCAGTTTCTGCTCCTACTGTAGCCAGTTTTGTAGTACTACATTGGGTTTCTGAAGGATGAAGTGGAGCTGGAAATGGTTCTGACGAGGGCATGAATCTCGAGGCTTTCTGGGTAACCCCTCCTTTAGATGAAACAGCACCAGATCACTTATGTAAGGGCCTGCATTTCAAACAACCTTGAAAAAAAACTTATTTATCTATTACCATGTGGTACTCATGCAAATAAGAGGCCTTGGGCAAAGAGGGAACACTTAGCCTTGATTAGATGGGACATATTAGCTTCCTGAAATTTTCTCACCTGTTTAAGCAGCTCTCAATCACAAATCCTGACAGGATAGACACTCACTGTGGGAAGGATTAACAGGGTGCAGCTAAACCCGAGGTCTGTCACACTTATCATAGATCTCTGATGTAATGTGGGGTTCTCTATGTCCCTCTAAGGCCCTTGTATGGCGGCCTCTCCCTTTGCAATTCTCCAGGAAGGTGCTGTAAGACACACTATTGTGAGCCTGGCATCTTTGCAACTGCTTTAACCCCAGGTCTGGCTAATCCACGGACAACCGGGCACCACAGGATGGAAATGTTATTGAACACGAGGACTGCTGATGGAACAGGGTGCCAGTAAAAGCCCAATTTTCCCGAGTTTAGCTCTTTTGTGATTTGCCAGGGACCAGAACTGTCCTTGGCACTTAGGCGCAGTTTGTTTTGACAAGCTTTATTCGAAAGAGGTAGAAAGGAAAGGCAGTTTATTATCAGACACTTCCTTGGCACAATACCCTTTCCGACAGCGTTATTCTTTTTCACTGAGGAAAACAGAGAGGCCAAACCTCTATCTTGCTGAGGTTGCTCTGCCCTACTTAGAAAAATCAGCTTGAAAAAAAAAAAAAAAAGGAGAAAAATCAGCTTGATCGCTCTAGGGATTTGTGTGTGACATCTGTAATTCAGTGAAGCCATTTTCTGCTTAGTGGCCTGATGAAGCCACCAGCTCTTTAGCCCACAGGTTTTCTTGAAAACTCTTGGAAGGACTGAACCCCAGGGTATCAGAGGATGTTAGGCCTCCAGGAGGAAGCAACTTCACTTTAACTTGAGGAATCTGTAGCTTCCGTTATGGTCTTGGACGGCTCTTCAGGATGGTTCTCTTCACTTTTCAGGTTTCAGTGTGAGCAATGCTGATGGGCTGGATGTAACAACGTGTGGTCAAAGTGCGGTCCTGTGAGAGCAGCAGCAACCCTGGACACTTGTTTGAAATGCAAGCTCTTGGGCCTTCCCCAGACCTGCTGATGAGGAACTCGGAGGTGGGGCCCAGCATTCGGTGCTTTCACAAGTGGTCCAGGTGACTGTCATGCATACCAAAGTTCGAGAACCACAGGCCTACAGGAACTTGATCTCCTGTGGGCATTTTGTAGCAGCAGCTAGTGGTAGCTTTGAGGCATCTGGATGAGCTGATTCTTGACAGTCATCCTTTCCACTCTGTTTGCATTTTAACTAATACTCATTTCTTCCCTGGCATCCCTGCTTAATGATAAAGTGGCACTCTCACTGTTTAAAAGGTAAGTACAACTGCTTCTTCTTTTTTTAAAAAAATATTTATTTTTATTGTTTTTGACAGAGAGAGAGAGAGAGACAGACAGAGACAGAGAGAAGGGGGAGGGTACGACTGCTTCTTGCTAAGTCTAGATGTAAAGGCATATAAATAAAGGGCGACGAGCTCTTTAGTATCCATTTTTTAGCGACTGATTGTGTGGCTGGAACATTCACTCTGATCAGCTCTTCCCTCCACTTCAAATCAGAGCATTTCATGTCTATTATTATACACCCTTTCAGTTGGTTTGGAATACCAGTTTGTGCTTTGCAGAATGTTTTGTGATTGAACCATAGGAGCGGGGCCTGCTTTCTGCTGTGTCCTTTGGATCTCGATTGACGTAATGGCCCTGTGACAGGAGCATAGGCCTTGCCGTGCTCCAGGAAAGGCATTTTCTCAAAGGTCAGGCCACCACTCACCTTGTGAATATCAGCACACTCCACTGCATGCTGGCCTTTGCATTTATGTTACGTTTTAGGAAACACACAACTTTTTTCTCCTTACGGTATCTAACAGGCCAGACTCTACAAGCCGTCCTTTACAACCAAATTGGAGACATTGGTTTCCTTATCGCAATAGCCTACTATGTTGGAGTAAAATTCTAGTGCTCTAGGAAATGGCTGGCGCTCCTAAGGAAAAGAAATGCTTTCTGGAAGAGATGGAGGACGAATCAAGATTTACTTAACAGCTGTGTGACTGTGAACAAGTCAGTGAGCCTCTCTAAGATTTTGTTTCCTTATCTGAAAAGTGAGTACAATATGGAGAATGTATGTGTCAGGGTTATTGTGGAAATGAAGTGAAATTATACATATGAAGTGCAGAGAAGAGTGTCTGCAATCATGAATGTGCTCAGTCATTGGGGCCCATTAAAACATTTATGCACGTGTTGTGACTACATACACACATATCCATTCATAATCACCCACACACATATGTGCTATTGTGTGTGTACACACACATATTTTTTAAAGATTTATTTTATTGATTTTTGACAGAGAGAAACAGAGACAGAGAGAGACAGAGAGAAGGGGAAGGGCCCAGAGCAGTCTCCATAGTTGACATTAGTTTTCCATATAGTTTCACTCCACTGGTGGGCACAGCGCTGCGCAGGGCAGGAACTGGGCCGGGAGCCTCCCCCATAGGCCCCGGCAAGAACTGAACTGGGGGCACACCCCAGTTCAGCATGTGGGTCCGCATGGGCCGGGGCCGGGATTCGATCCTCGGTCCTCAGGGCTTCAAAGCGAACGCTTTACCCGCTGAACCACCCCAACTTTCCCAACATACATATTTTAATACATACATATATATAAAACACACACACACACACATACACACAGTTGTCCACATATACTAATGTATGGTGGAATAGTAGGCCCTTCCATGAATAGGAATGATCAAATCAGGGTGTATATATATATCTCAAATTTCCTTTCTTTCCCTCTCTGCATATACCTTTCCCTTCTGGTGGGCGATCATCCCTATTAAACCACTATATGTCCTTGGGATTGGCCACTCTGTACCATCTGGAAGTCGCTGTAATTTTGGATGAGTGGGATGGGACATTTCCAGTACAAGGCTCTTGGGGCCAGTACTTGTAGCAAAGTATCTGAGAATAGGAGTGGGGTTTGGAAGCTGAATCAAATTGGTGTCTGCCTTCCTCACAGTGTGCTCAGGGCTGTCACAGAGTGGAGAGGAGGCCATCTTGTCCTATGGTACATGTTGTTCTTGACAAACTCTTTCAGTTTCTTAGAATCTTGCCTCTTAGCACATCTTTAGACATGGGCTTTTAGTCACCTGAGTAGGGGAGTGCAAATAGAAGGCATCACCATCCTCCATGATCTGGCCCCTGCCTACCTCACCCCTCTTGACTCCCTACATCATGAGTCTTATTTCAGATGCTGCATTTTCTCTAACCTCAGGGCCTTTGCACATGCTGTTTTATTTTTCTTCTTCTTGGAATACTCTTCCCACATTCTTGTCCTATGTCTTATTTACCCTTTAGGCATTTGCTCAAATATCACTTCTTCACCAGCCTCCCCCACACCAGGGTTGGGTCTCTACTATGTGCCGCATAATAAATTTTTACCTTTATCTCCCCAGAGTGTAACACACAGTGCTTAGCGCATGGGTTATGTTAATATTTGCTGTTTAAAAAAGCAAATTAGTGTTATGTGGGTGGTGAGAGTTTGGAGGAGAGAGAAGGAAACTGACATTAGATTCCTTTTTGACTCTTCTCCATCTGGTTAAAATTAATTCCTGGACTCCTAGGATAGAAGCTGGTCAAGGACAGGAACTGCTACAGTGGATAAAGGAAAAGGAAAAGGAAAAGGATATTTTTACAGTTCATGTGACTTTGTTTCAAAGTCTATGGCATGACAAGAATGTCTTATCCTATCAGCCCTGTGGGCTCAGTTGTTAGCTTATGGCTCTGTGAAATGTATCTCCCCTATAAGCTCTATTGTACAATGGATATTTTATAAATCTTAGAAATACACGTGCACTTTACCTTTTCTATCTTAGTAGGTGGGAACACTAATAATTTCTGGGGGTTTGAACATTTCTTTCACAACAGTGCAGGAAGTGGTTTATCATTTTACTTTGAGTTGATGTTCCTAGTAATAACATTCACATACCTAGGATGGATGCAATTGTTTAGCTGTCACCCCCAAACTTAGTCATACCATTGATCTGACATCAGAAAGTACTTATTCTATTGATCTAGTGTCAGATGGGTGGTATAAGAGTTATAATGGGCTTTGATTGACAGCTTGAGTTGACAGCTTATCAAGTTGCATTTTCCCACAGCCGAACTCCTGACAGACTTGGAACTTTTCCTTGCCTACACAGATCCCTTATGACCTTTAACTTCTTGTTACATGTGCTAAATCCAGTCCTTGATTAATGGCACTGGGACTACTCTCAATTCAGCTTATTTAAAATATACGGATAGGGGAAGCTGGGATGGCTCAGCAGGTTAAGCACTTGCTTTGCAGCCCCGGAGCCTGAGGATCGAATGCTGGCCCTGGCCCATGCGGACCCACATGCTGAACTGGGGAGTTCCCCCAGTACAGTTCTTGCCAGGGCCTATGTGGGAGGCTCCCGGCCCAGTTCCTGCCCTGCACAGCCCCATACCCACCTGTGGAGTGAAACTACAGTGGTACCTCGGTTCACGAACTTAATTCGTGAACTGACTCTGGTTGCGAACCGAATTGGTCGTGAACCGAGGCACAGTTTCCCATAGGGTTCAATGTAAATCCAGTTAATCCGT
>PVKE010035246.1:0-16981 GCA_004027555.1 Craseonycteris thonglongyai | reverse complement strand
TGCTCAGAATTCCAAAAAATAGTCAGCAGGAACTTCCCAGGCAAGGCTTGGATTTTTTAATTTTTCAGCTGAGGAGATCCCTTATGGCGGCATTCCATGAACTGCCTTTTGTTCTTGGGGTCATTATTATGGATCCAAGCTTCATCACCTGTAAAGATCTTCTTTAAGAAGTCCTCACCTTCTTTTTCAAGATGTTTTTTTTTTCTTTTTCTAAACTGGAGGAACTTTTTCCACTATTAAGAATTCAATAATAGTGCACTGTTTGAACCGAATGTCAGAACACTTCCATTTCGATGTGCATTGGCTGAAAAATGTAAGCATCTGTGTGTGCCGGGTCAAGAATGATGTGACTACAAAGAACCAATTAAATCCAGATACTATGTCTCATGTAAAAAACTATTACAGTGGAGGCAAAACTTACAGCCCACCCTCGTAATCTAAACTAACCTGTATCAGAAGCATAGATATCTAGTGAATGGTCACTTAGTGTTCATACTGAAATTTAAACCTTGGTCTCTTGTCTCACACCTTTAGTAATTTTTCTAAAATTGCATGTTGACCTTTAAAAACAATGACAGCAATATTCCCAATACCCAAATTACTCTATTTTGGAACACAGCTTGTAAACTTATTTCATTATTCTAGCACCAAAGCTACAAGAGTGTAATCTTTCCCCCCAAATAAGTATTTAAATCAATGACTAAAACAAGAATTAGAACTTGCGTACTGTCAAAATTGCAAGTACTTTACTACTCTTGAAAAATAACTAACACATTTTCTTTCTTTTACATTGGTCAGGAAATCCTTTAAAATGACCCACACACTCTACATAGATTTGCCAGACACAGCACTGCTTCAAGGTTTCTTGTATCCAATGTCTGATTAATACAAATGAGATGATGTTTAAATGCTTCCTACTTTTGAAAGTAAAATTCTCACACGATACAACTATAATATCTTGGTAGAATGTAAGATCATGAGGGCTGGGAATTTTGTCAATTTTGCTCACCCCCTAGAAGTATACTAGGCATACAATATGTGCTCAATAAATACGTGAATAAATATGTTGAATAAATAAATAGTGAATTTGATATATTGAAAAAGTGAAAGACTGAAATGTAAATAACATGTCACCTAAACCTAGTTTACAAAGATTTTAAGTTAACATCAAAATATCCAACTAAAGAATTGGTTGTATGAGTATGACATTAAATAGTCTTTCAGGGTTTTTAACTATTTCTTTTGACTTGATAATAATTTTGTGGATTTCAAATAAGATAATAAAGTTGCAATAGTTCTTAGTTGCTATTTATAGACAACTTCACTCATGTTCAAGTTACTGAGTAAATTAGATATTTGATATAAATATGGTAGATATCTGCTACTGCAAAATGCCACTGAAATAAAAGCTATGATGAGAAATAAGTTGTACGTGAAACTTTTACAGGAGTTGAATTATATATTTGTAACAAAATATCTCACAAAGAAATTTAACCTTTCAAAACTGAATATATTTAGATTTCTTATCTCATGGCTTCCTCCAGCTCAAAAACTAGATAGAATGTTATTAGTAACAGATATTCTGGGGACAATTGCTCTGGAATTCAGTTTCTCCTTGGAAGGCTGTTTCTAAGATACATAGTATCTTCAGATTTGGGAATGCCTTCCCTATTCTTTTTTTCTCTTTCTCTTTCTTCCTTCCACCCTTCCTTTCCCTTTTCTTTCTTCCATTTTCTTTCCTCCCTCCCCTCCCTACCTCCTTTCTGCCTCTCTTCCTCCTCCCTGCCTGCCTGCCTTCTTTTCTTTCTTTTCCTTTCAATTGTTTAGAGTGTGGTTACAGATTTATGTAATATATGCACACACACACACACATATACATATATATATATACACACACACATACACACACACACACACACACACACACACACACACACATATATGCAAGAAATCAGAACCTTTTTACTCCTTTATAACCACTCTGACTTTCAAGATGAAGTCTCAGATTGTGAGATTTCCTGAGTTATTGGGAAAAAATAAATGGATTAAGTCTACTTGAAAAATTTCAATCCTTTTAAAGAAACAATTCTATTAAATAAACAGACTGCCTAAATGCCTCAGATCTTCTAAAATGTTGCCTTACAAATTCCTGCCCCTCCCCTCTCATCCTTGTCTTTCTAACACGTTTACTGAAGGCAATGATTCCATGGCAATGTTGAAAGGCTTGCAACAGAATATAGAGTATGTTTGTGGAAGTAAAATGCTTCCTTGATGCATCTCTGCCTTAAGCAACTCACATATCAGCTATTTAATACTGATATATCTGATTACTTAAAGAAGTAATTTCAAGGGTCTAATAAAATAAAATTTCCATGTTTTAAATCATTAAAGTTCCATTTGGTATAAAATTAGTCATATTAATTGGATAGCATAGTCAAGAGAGATCAGCTATTTAACTGCTGTGGTAGTAGAAAGATAAGGGCTGAGATGAGAGTGGTGTGGCTATGCAAACAGAGAGGTTCTGGAACGATGTGCCTAAAAGCAAAGTGGGTAGTTAGCTTCATTTATCTAGCAGTTCAGCTACAGTTCTCCTCAGTCTTCTGGGGAAGTGAGAATTAATTGTTCAGCTTTTTTCAAATAGCAGAGCGGGAACTCTCACTTTTTTATTGTTAAATTTATTGGGGTGACGTTGGTTAGTAAAAATTACATAGGTTCCAGGTGAACAATTTTACAATATATTGTCTATGTGTTGTATTATGTGCTCACCACTCAGAGTCAGTTCTCTTTCCATCACCATATATTTGAGTCCCCCTCTCTCCTCCCTCCTACCCTCCTCCCTTTACCCTCCAGTAACCAATAAATATTGACTGTGTCCAATGAACTCTCACACTTTAGTGTTAGACATTTCATTAATTCTTCACTGGTTTAGTGGAAGAACTATGCATTTTGTTTTTAAACTGCTCCACGAAGGGATATAAGTAGAACTGCAGGAGGCAGTGATAGAGCTTGCATGTCAGCAAATAGTTTAAAAGCATGGAGTAATTACATAGATATAAAAATAATCACACAGGAAATGATGGCTGAGTACCAATAAATTGGATCTGATCTTGAGTTTCAAGGGTCATGGGATGTTGCAACTGAGATTAGTTAATATTGGCCCCTCATTTCACAGATTGTATGGCATAATTTTTGCTGCTCAATTGAATATATTCTCCATGTAAGTTTACTAAATTACTTCATGCTTTTACTTTAATTGGGAAAGGATGAACATTTCCACACATGTATATCTAGCCCTAAATCATTGAATTTTGAGAGGTAAACATTTTGCCAGATCTTTGAACTGTGCAGAGGGACTTTACCTTAAAGCTAGTGAAACTTAAGTTAGTTCTAAGGTAACAGGAGAGGCCCTAGAACTGTATCCTCAGGGTCATACGGTTTGATAAAGTTTGCTACAGTAAGGTATGATGTCTTTGTCCACTGTGTCTTCTCTTCATTCACAACTTCTTTTATGTTAGATGACCCAGGAGAGGTGGGGGACACGTGTCAGATCAGGCCAAGGGGTAGCTGGGTTGTGGAGACAATAAACTTGGGTTTAGCCTTATATATTTACATTGCTTTTAATCCCTGTTAAGTTACCGGCTATCTAGGTATGGTTGGAATATTCCAAATGCCCATTGGGCTGATTCCCCTAGGTGTGTAGGTACAGAAGTCTTATGATTTGAATGTGTCCTACAGTGATCAACACCATAAATACATGGGTGGATGAGAAACAAGGCCCACTGTATATAAATCAGAAGCTGGTTTATAGAAAATATTTTAGGTCATCAGGTGATTAAATTTGTAAGTGGAGGATTCAGTTAACATCCACACTCAGTCAAAATGAATGGTCTCATCTATCATGAATATCTTGTAAAATTCAAATGTATCCTACCTTATTTTTATTTTTGATGGAAATTCTGCAAAATATATTATATTATAATTTCTGTGTTATAGGACACAAACTTCTAGCAGGTCTACAAATGGTGATTATGTCTTTGTTGCTGTTTCATGTTTTATGCATTTTACTGTTACTAATAAAACAAATTCAATCATGTTAAAAAGATTTAATTATCTTTTTATTCTTTTTGTTGAAAAAGGTATTACAAAATGGTTATCATGTGAAAAAGTGATCAAAGAATATGTAGCCTAAAATAGAAGGAAAACATTATAGGGATATGTCAGAAAGTTTGTTAAATAAAAGTCTAACATATTATTTTTCTGCATTTTGTAATGTTTAAAGTATTTTCTAGATTACTTTACATTTGATTTTGCTGTGACTTCCTTTCTCATTCTAAACAAATACTCATATTCATAGCTAACTTTGTATTTATAATGTTGTAAGTCTTTTCTGAAAGAGAACTACTCAAATTACATATGGTTCAGAGTCCACAAGCCTAAATTCATTCACCCTTGTAACCTTAATCTACAGTAACTGTAGATGTGTATAGGCAAGGAGTGGATCGCAAAAGTGTAGGGTTGGAGGTAAAAAGGGTGGTGGGTTCATGAGAGGAGAAAACCACATCTTCATCAGTGCATTTTGCTGTCCTTATTAACTCTTTCGCAGAAGATATAATGAAAAAATACGGTTCAGGCACACTTTTTAGATGAGAGATGCCACCTTCAAATACATCTAGAAGCTAATAATTAATGGGAAGGCAGAGTAGTAGCCCAGGAGGCCAAGGGCAACTTTTTCTTGGAAATCTGACTATCTGAAATATGCCTGCATTTGCCATGTTTTAGAAATGTTTTAATTTTTCATTAATTTCCCACATTCTGCATTGGATCAGATCTGTGTTTCTACATACTGCCTTTGTATGCAAGAGTCTTAATTCTTTTGTAGCTCAAAACACCTTGATGCTGAGGAGCCCTAGTCACACTGCTTCACCCAGGAATTGCATCATCGGCCCATTCCACTTTCCAGCTCCATGGCTTTTGGCAGTGTTTCCTTGCTTGCAAAGGCCAGCACTTTCCTCTATAGGAGTGGCCCCCCAGAGGGTGGGAATGCTTCAAAGGTCTGATAGAAAGCGAATGCAAATATTTCATCTGCTTTTGGTTTGTGGGTTCTGAGCACATGGCTTCCAAATGTCACATTTGGAAAGTGAAATTGAGTAATTCACAAGCATTTGATCAAATCATTGATTTTACCCATTGTCTTTTGTGAATTAAAATACATGGTGTCTGTCTCTTTTCAAGCATTCCTCTTCTTTACTCTTATATAATCTTATTCAGCTGACATGTTCTTTCAAAGGTTAGGAGCATTAGGGATATGTGTGTTTTGAGAAGAAAGGTGAATTCATTAGCTTCATTTCTAAATATTTTAATAATGTTACTGAAGCCTGGAATGCTAGCTTTATTCAACTATCTCTTTTGTTTTTCTGCCACAACTTAACACGTATAGTGAATGGCAATACATATTAATAAGCAGGTAGCTTCATAAGACTCAGGTTAATGATGATAATTATTCCTACATTGTATATACTGACACTGTGTGCAAAAATATTCACTCCTTAAAAAGCCCAAGGCAGTACAGATAATTCTGACACTGGGTCCGTTATCTGAGAAGAAGGTTAACAATGCTACGTGAGACTTGGCTTTTTTTTTTTTCTAAGTGAACATTTTAATTACCTGGGGATAAGGTTCATAGCTGGAATTCAGTAAGTGGGCATAGGGCCAATAACTAACTATTCAGGAGAACCCTGAGAGAGAATAAGAATTTTAACCATTAAAAATGGCAGGTTTGCAAATAGCCACACTATCTGGAAATAAGCATAGTCAAGAATTAAGAAAAGGTCAATGTTTTAACTCAAATTCTCACAGTGGCTTCCTAGTTTGAAGTAAATATTTATTTTCATATTAACTGTGGTAAAAGTATGAAATTGTGAAGTTCTGGTTCCTTTGTTCATGATTTCTCCAAAGCCCACCAAATTCTCCACAAAACCAAGCACTCTAATGCTAATGACTTTGAGTTCTGTTTTCCATCCCATTGTTTGAGGTTGCTCTCCAAACTTTCATTTACACCCAACCACAAGTGACTGATTAACAGTTCAGAGCTATATTCTACTTTTTTCCTTCCAGGGTCAGTCATCTTTTCTGAAGTATTGAAACCTTAAACCAGGTATCTCAAAACCAAAACAAACAAAATAAAACAAAACACAAATCAAAACACAACACAACCCAAAACAAAATATACCAGCTAGAGCCTGGTGATTAAATGGGTCACATTAATGAGTGAAGCTGGCCTAGAGAGGATTGTAGTAAAACCAAAGGTAGGCTTCTAGAAGAGGGGTGTCACTGCATGTCACTAGCAGATTATTTCCTCGTAGACAGGCATTCTGTTTCAGATTTGCCCAAAACTGTACTTTCTCAAAAGTAGCTAAATCTGAATTTCTATGGATTCTTCCTATGTTTAAATTTTGTCCACAAAATTCAAACACTGAAAAGGTCAAGTACAACATGTCCAAGGCCAAGTGGTCTAAAGAGCAGTTTGTAATTTCTGCTTTGAACTGAAGGGAAAATATTGAAATGCATATATTTCACACCTTCCTCTTGTTCCCAAGTTCAAGAAACTATAGGATACACACTTCTCTGATCTACTTGGAACCCTCTGCCCTTCTTCATACTATTCTGTTTCTTCTGGGTAGGCACGCTGCTCTCTCCTACTCACTTCTGATGGTCTTGGTCAATAGATACCCTTTCTGTAGAGCTTTCCAATGAGTTTTCTACCATTTCCCTTACTTGTGGGATGAATCCACGTTCTTTATTTCTAGGGCATCTGGCACATACAGTAATTAGCACTTAATATAGTGTGTACTAAATATTTGTGGGTATGTTGATCTCTCCAGTTACAATGTGAGGTCCATATGGAAAGAGTTCTCTTATTATTTGTCAGCATCACATAATAGATAATAAATGTTTTCTGTGTGAATGAATAGATCAGTAAATGAATACTAGGGAACTAACGGAAGACTTAAGTATCCCTGTACATCTTTCTGCCCTCTCGCAGGGGATGTCTATCTAAAAGACATTCAGTATGTATTTATTAAACGAGAAATGAATGTCAATCAATGGGGGAGGGTTATTCTTTGATGAGTTAGGAATTGGTATGTAGGAAATTCTCAGTGCTTGTATCTTTTTAATCATTCCTCAGCAGGAAAAAAAAAAGGTTCTTAAATTCTTTCTGGTCCTAAAATTTAATTTAAAAATAACATAAATTATATATATAAACAGAGATGTATTAATTGATTTTCATGAAAACATTTTAACGTTTCTTTTAGTGCTTCTTCTAAGTTAGGCAACTATGTAAATTGTAAAGGCTTCAATATCACAATTGAGCAGATACTATTAAGGCAATAGGTTATATGTTTTTTCAGAAGTCAGTCAGGATGAATTTGAATAAAAAAGTCATCTGGTGGCACTCCATCCAATATTTATTATAAACACACATACAGCTATTTAAAATATGTTTTCTTAGATTAAAGATGTTTAGTTTGCTCATCACATTAGTGAAAAGCTGCATGAGTCCTTCTTTCCCAAGACTTTAGAAAACCACCTTACTACAGTCTGATTTTAATTAGGAAATCTAGATTAATTTGGAACTTTTTAAATGATTACGCTAATCTAGTAAAGGGTATTAACCAAGAACTCTGTCCTATAATAGTTGTTGACAAAGCAAGATATTTAAAGGTGAAAGAAATGACACTTCCTCTATATGAGATACCTGCCATGCTTACGGTCAGCTCTTAATGTTTGCAGGGATAGCATCAATAGAAGACTAGCTAATTGTTCTGCAGGTGAGTCTAGCTAGCTGAATAGTTTTGGGGTCAGAATCAAATGGTGCAGGCCAGTTGTTTAGTCACTTGTACATTTTGATAACAATTATCTTATCAACTGTGTGAGAATTAACCAACGAATGAAAGATCTAAGTTTTCAAACAGCTGTGGCACTGCCATGGTTGTCTGAAAAAGAAAATAAAAGTTGTTTGTTGTGTAGTTTGTGTTAGCATGCTGTATGTGTAGCATATCATGATACCATTCAGGAGCTTGTGATATTTAACCTGACATCGGACACTTCAGCAGTGAGCAGTTATGAATCATGAACATTTTTTTTGTTTGTTTGCATTGGGGCAATGCATACAATGGAACCAAATTCAAATGAGCAGATTTTCAGAGTGTATTTGAACCTCTTCCTGGGCTAAGACAGACCTGCCACTGGTCTCTCCATTTCCTTTGCTAAGCCTTTGTATATTAAGCAGTGGAAAATAAAAACAACCAATGTTATTCAGCAAAAAGATAAAAGCCCAATCTATATAAAGTGAGACAGAAGAAATGGAAACATTGCATGTGGATTTTGCATGCTGAGCCTCATAAAACGCAAGCATGAATTTCCTTTTATAGTGAGTGTGGTCCAACATTAAACAAAGCATGGGGCATGATTTTGAGAGATAAGATCAGTAGTTAGAGAACATACAGCAAGCTGTTTTACCCACACTGAATATAATTTCACTCCTCTGATCTATTAGTCCCTCTTGTTGCACATCTTTGTAGATTTTTGCTAGTTCTCAGGAATGCATTAAAAAAACCCTACAGGCTATAACTAAAATTACTGAATACTTTTTAATGTCTCACATGTTGACAGTCCTGATTTTCATTATATAAGAAATAACTGTCGATAGTGCCATTTAAATCCCTACTCTTTAGACTTGTGAGTGCTAATGGCTGGGCTGTCAAGCTCCAGCTTTTCCTATAATCGTTATTCCTGGTTTCCTGCAGTGGATATGTATCGAACATAAGAAATTAGCTGCAGAGAGAATAAGAGGGTGTAAGTCTGAGTCATGTAAATGCCAAAAGCTTTTTGTGACATTTTTCAGACTTTAAAAATGGAAATATGTTATTTGCACAGTAGCTCCTGATGGAACATGACATACTGCGGCGATGTGGAGTTTAAGATTGGGCTACAGGCCATTAGGAACCCTTTGTGTGAGAGCCTGGAGCCTGGGCAGACAAATGGGAGTGAGCTGCTTGGAAGAAGCATAGCATTTGCTGACGAGCCAAAGAATCCTCCTTAGCTCAAGAACGGCTAATGAGAATTAAGAACTTGCTTGAACCTGTTATCGTAATAAGGCTTAGGAATGTAATTTTCAAGCTTGATGTAACTTTTGTCTTTATTCCAGGTAGTCTTATATCATCATCATTATATCAGCACAAGGAAAAAAAAAATCATAGGGCTAAGTACATACCTTAACTCATATGTTTCAATTAAGGCTGAGCCCTTTAATCCAACTGAAATAAGAAAATTTTCTTAGTAGATTCGGAACCTTTGTTGGGTCCTGAGACACATGAAAGATGGGTTTGAGGATAGACAGCAGAATTTTCTCTAAAGGAAAATGGAGAACTCCCTATTTTCACACGGTCTTTCACTTCCTGTCCCAACCCCTGATAGCTTTGAGGAAAGCCTCTTAGGGTGGCAGAAACTGCCTCTGGTTTCACCTTGGGTTAGCAGGGCAGATATCCTCAGAGATTTATTTCTACTTTGGGTGGAAGCCTTGCAATCCATCAAGCACACACTTCTTATAAACATGGAAGCATGGGGGAATCCTTTTTGGGGAGGAGGGTATCAAGTAACTAGTGATCTCATGCTAATTTTGATATCTTTCTGCAGGGCATACTGGACAATCATGAGAAACAACATCTTTAATCTTCTCTGCCTTGTATTTTAGAAAATTCAGTGTTCAGTTTTTGAAAGATATGGAATCTGGGAAAATTGATGGATGATATTTGGAAGAAGAGGAGACAGGTGACCAAGAGGACCCCAGAAGGAATTTCACACTCATAAGTGTGGTTTTGAAATAGGTGATTAGTGAAAAAGACCAAACAGGTGCAAGGGCTCGTCTTTCTCCTTTCAAGAATGCCTTCTGGGAACCTCTGTCCAGACTTCTCTATGCACCCAGTAAATGAAATTCTGCTTTCCCCCTTAACTTCTCAGTGATCCTTAATAATACCACAAAAGCTGATCTCCCACAGCAAAACCTGCTTCTTCGTCTTCTCCAATTCATCAAGACCTGTTGGGCTCTATTGTAAAACTCATTTCTCCTTGCTCTCTCCCTACTGCTGCTTCTTGGTCTTTTATTTATTTATCTATCTATCTATCTATCTATCTATCTATCTATTTATTTTTGACAGAGAGGAGAGAGAGAGAGAGAGAGACAGAGAGAGAGAGAGAGAGAGAGAGAGAGAGAGATACAGAGACAGAGAGAGAACTGAACTGGGGGAGCTCCCCAGTTCAGCATATGGGTCCACAAGGGCCGGGGCTGGGATTCGATCCCCAGCCCCCGGCGTTGCAAAGTGAGCGCTTAACCCACTGAGCCATCCTGGCTTTCCCTGCTTCTTGGTCTTAATCCTTGTTTTATCTCATTTAGATAGGATAGTCTTAATTGATCTCTCAGTCTCCTGTCTCACCCCACTTCTCCATCTTCACTGTTTACATAAATACTTCTGAATGTTTTCCTTTTCCCCCCTACTGGGCAGAAACACAATTATATCTAATGTTGAGCACAGTGACAACTAATATTTGAAATTGGGAGATATATTAATGCATGTTTTTCCTTCTTATGCCCAGTTACCTTATAAGTATGCGTGAGTCTAAAGAACACTGCTCACTGCCTCCTGGGAGATCTGAAAACCTGCAATTGTTCCTGCTCAGTTGAGGTGCTCTCTATCTTTCTGATATCCATGGAAAGAAGTCTATACCAACAGTCAAAGCTATTCACAATTCAGTCTTTCTTTACCCCTTGGGTTTACTCATCATTTCTCCTGTGTACAGCTGTCCACAAGCCAAGCAGACAGTGTTATGGCTTCATGAATTGTCATTCATTTTCCTAACTCCAGTTTTTCACACTTAGTTCTCTCTGCCTGAAATGCCTTTCCCATTTGACAAATATCTAGACATTCTTCAGACCTTTCATAAATGCTGTCTTGCTACTTTCCTGACAATCTCAGGAGGGGTTAGGGATTTTCTCACTGTGGGCCTCCATACCTTGGTATGTATTTACCTGTTTATATATCTGGCTTGCCTGTAATATAACAAGCCCCTTCATGACAGCGACTTTGTTTTATTTATGTTTGGATTTTTAGCTTTCAGCACTGTAGCCACAAGACAATAAACACAACACAACAAAACAAAACAAAAATACACTGCTGAAATAAACAAATAAATGAATTGAAGATGTAGCTCCTAATACTTTCTCTTTGCATCCATGTTCCAAAGCAGTGGAAATCTAATACATTGAATACCCTATACTTTGTACAAAAATGACCTAGGGAGCAGTAAGTTCACAGAACGAGCATCTGCATTTTTCCTTGAACAGAATCTCTCACTTTGAGGTTTACCCATCAGTGCCATTTCAAGAAACATTGTTCTGCTAACAAGTGCCACTTTGCTGAATTCTACTAGAGAATTTCAGTACAGGTTTAATTATTGCTAACCTTGGTGTCAGGCTGCTTTCCCTTTATTACCTAATCATCTACTGGCCCAGTGGGGCTCCTGTAGCCTCCAGGCTTCTCAAGATATGTCAAATCAGATTATCTGCCCTTATTTTACATAGATTAAAATTTAAGTCTTTTCTAAACTCAGTGAAGAAACAATATCCCACTGCTTAATATATGCAAACGATACCAAAGCAAGCACAAACTTTGTTAATTAGCTTTGGAAAGAAAGTTAGCTTAAACAAAGTTGTAAACAGATATATTAGATGAAATTTTAGTTACTTTACAACACAAGTGTATTACAGTGTTCTTACAATGATTTCTAAATACCATTACAGAACAGAGATCATGTACCAGCTTTTGCATACACTACCATAATGACATAGGTTGACCAGATGTACTGCTTTAAATGAGACAGGAAACAATGGTACTGTCCTGTTTCAAACAGTATGTATGGTTAGCATAGTGACACCTTGAATTTAGCCCAGCGAGACTAGAATGACCATATGTGGCATTTGAAACGGGACAGTGCTGTTATTTTCTGTCCCATTTAAAATGATATATCTGGTCAGCATAATAATAACATTATAGCTCAGAATTTGTTTTTACTTTAGCAGCTCTCGGAAAGAAAGATTCTGAGTCGGGTTGAAGTTGAAGTAACAGTTATTTGTAAGCTGGTTTTGTTGATTCACAATCAATATGCTGAGAATTACTTTTACAAAGCTTAGCTTTCTAGAAGGCTTTCATGTTGAAATATTCTGAAACTTAGAGGTGAGTGATTTTGAAATATTATGAAGTGCCACATGATATAAAATATGTCAAAGGTACCTTTTGATTTTTAATGAGTTTGAAAATGAGAGATCAGTGTTTTATGATCTTTTGAAATATACCTCAGTCCCTCTAATTTATCTTCTATGCAGTCTAGGGATTATGCATCATAGAAAATAAAATTTGCCTTCACATTTTTGTCTTGGGACATAAGTTTTATATGCAGTCCCAATATGTAGTTAATACAGCTTTAGGGGTATAAGTTTTATGTGCAGTCTCAATATATATTTAATAATGTGTTAGAACTTTTCTGTGAAGTATATGAGATTAGTAAAATTCTTTACATGAATTAGATCAAGAAACCTAGAAGTTACATAATTTATTCACATAAATGAAATGAGTTGGTACAAACGAAAGAGTAGAATTTGTGATTTCTCTCTTTTCCCAGATCTCATGGCATTTAACATGAATTAATAATTTAATCTATAAGTAATGGATGATCAGAAACAAATTTATTTTCCATAGCTATAGCACTGCACTTTTATCTTTTCTGAATTTTTGTATTACTGTTTTTACATTTTAAAAAATGTCATAGCAACTTTGGACAAAATTTCAGTTTTATAGCAAACTTATAAAGGAAAGCCAATCAAGCTGAAAATATAACTAACATCAATTTTCTCCAATTTTATTGGGATGTTGTTTCTCTTTCATTAACCTAAATATAAGAATGAGAGAAAATTTGAAGGCTTTGTTTTCTTCTTCATTTTGTTATTTAGTTATTTAATGACTTGTAATCTATAAATAAAAATACTTTTCAGTTATCTCAGTGATGCGTGAATTCCAAATCCCCTTTTAGTTCTTTCTTTATGTGTATTAATTTTGTTGTTGGTTGTTAGTTTATTTGTATGTATATGTTTAAAAATTTTTAATGAAGATTAGATTCCCTCTTCTCTTACTCTTTAATTAATGTTTTTACAAATGTCCTGAGTTCATATATTAGCATTTTTTAAAAAGTCAATCTTATTAAGATATAATTATATACAGTAAAATGTATAGATTTTAAAATATTTTAATAAAGTTCATAGATATGTGCAAATGTATCCAGTCAAAATACAGAATATTTCCACCACCTCAGAAAGTTTCCTCTTGCTCCTTCTCAATCTCCTCACTGCCACTTACCCCAGACAATGAACAGTTCGGTTTCTATTCCCATTAGTTACTTTTGCTTCTCTTTTAATCTTGTACAAATGGAATCAGAAACTATACATTATTCCTCTGTCCCTGGACTGTTTTACTCAACATAATTTAATACACCCAAGTAGTGTGTATCAATAGTTTGTTTCTTTTATATCTGAGCAGTATTTCATTGTGTGAAATGCACATTGTATTGATCTGTTTATCTGCCCATGGACATTTGAACTGCTTCCATTCTGTGGTCCCTTATAAACAAAGCTGTTCTGAATATTCATGTACATGTATTTTTTTAGCTAATGTGTTTTCATTTCTCTTGGGCAACTATCTGAAAGTAGAACTGCTGATAAATATAAATATAAATATAAATAATATGAATATAAATACAAATATAACCGTAACTATATAAATATAAACATATATATATATATATATACATATATATATATATATGTTCAACTTCATAAGGAAATTCCAGATTGTTCTCCAAGTTGGTTGCATATCATACCCAATTCATAGGAGTTCCTCTTACTCTATATTCTCATCCATACTTCTGTCAGTTTTTATTGGTGTGAAATATTATTCCATTGTGACGTTAACTTGTATATCCTTGATGAATAAATTTAGTATCTCTTCATGCATTTAGTGTCTATAAGCATATTTTATTTTATGTTTCTAAGTTTTTTATTCATTTAAAAAATGTTTGTTTTTAGTTTTATTGCTAAATTATGAGTTCTCTTTTTTTTAATGTTCTGAATACCAGTCGTTCATCAGATCATGTTTTATAAATGTTTTCTCCTGGTTTGTTGCTTCACTTTTCATTTCTTAAAGGGGGCTTTTGAAGAACAAAAGGTTTTAATGTTGATGAAATGTAGTGTATCAGTGTTTTATTTTATGGTTTGTGTTTTCTTATCCTATCTGTACATACTTTGTCAAACATAAGGCCATAAGAGTTTTCTTCACTATTTTTCTTTAAATTTATAATTTTAGCTTTTGCATTTAGAGTTATGATTCATTTTAATTTTATTTTTGTGTATGATATAGAGGCAGTGTCATTTTATATTCTAATACTTAGTTGTTAGAAATACAATTGATTTTTGTATAAGTTTCTCACAAACTTATAAATTCACATTATAATTCAAATAAAAATTTTCAAGTTTGTCTATTAACACAATTGTGGTGTTTGAAAATATTTTTTTATGATGGGTCATATTTTTCTGCTCTTCCACATACTTATTAATGATTGTATTGATTCTGGAACTCTATAGGTACGTTATCAAACAAACAAACAAAACCCAGTATGGATTACTTAGTCTTTTTAAAAATAGTGATGAATCTTGTTTTTGCCGTCGACAATTTACTGGGAGGCTCCTAGGTCTTGTTAAGGCTTGGCTTAGGTTTTGTTATTCAAGGTATACATGTTTTAGTGTTTCAGTTGAATGCTAAGGGTATTGATGACTTTAGTCTCTGGCTGGGCTAGAACTTGAGTCTTCCACACTGTGTCACACTTACTGTCTTTGCTTCACTCCCAATCCCGTATGTACCACTCTCTGCTAGATCTCTCAGAGTCTTAGTGTCTATATGTACAGTGTAGCCCTTGATCCAAAGACCTCACACAGATTTCTGGAACCACTCTTCTCTGGTCCCTTGCCTATAATAACTTGTCCTGTAAGTTCTAGCTGCTTTCAGCAGCCCTAACGTCTTTTTTTTTTTAAGATTTATATTTACTGTTTTTTGACAGAGAGAGAGAGAGAGACAGAGAGAGAGAGAGAGAGAGAGAGAGAGAGAGAGAGAGAAGAGGGCGGGCCCAGAGCATTCTCCATAGTTGAAAGCATTAGTTTTCCATATAGTTTCACTCCACAGGTGGGCACAGGGCTGCACAGGGCAGGAACTGGGCCAGGAGCCGCCCGCATAGGCCCCGGCAAGAACTGAGCTGGGGGCATGCCCCAGTTCAGTATATGGGTCCACATGGGCCGGAGCCAGGATTCGATCCCTGGTCTCCAGGGCTGCAAAGCGAGTGCTTAACCCGCTGAGCCACCCTGGCTTCCCAGCAACCCTAAATTCTGAACTGTGCCTACTCAGTCATGTGGAACTGCCTTATTTTTGTTGGTTTCCAATTTCTTATGCTACTATAGGGAAACTGTCCTTAGACAGAAAGTCTGGGTGATCATGGAACTTACTTCTGCATTTTTCTTCTTTCAAAAAAGAAGTCCTGTATTGCCTATTGTCCAATGCCAGATAATAGTCACTTCACATATTTTGTTCAGTTTTATAGTTGCTTACCATGTGTGGGACTACTCTAGTAGAAATTAATCTTTAATATTTAGAAGTGAAAGTCCAACACTGTTATCTTTTAAAGAGTAGAATAACTTCTCACTCAGTGAAACTGGAAGGTGGTAATTACAACTTAAATAAGGGGATGCATAGATATCATACTTATTGCTAGTAAATACTGCAGCACCTGAGACAACAAAACAATGACATATCACTGTCCTCAGATAAAAGTACAGGGACAGGTAGAGTATTTTCTATTTTGGCACTTTGATATGCATTCTTCTAAAAAGTGGTCCCTGACTTTGGTAATTATTGTCTCATTTTGTTGGCTAGAGCACCTAAATACAAAATGCATGCCATAAGGAATGAAAGCCAGAATGCCTAATTGGCAGGTTAGTAAATATCTGTAATTAATTTTTCCTTTATCATAAAAAAATGAGGGTGAAACATTGCATAGCATAACATATATTTCAACATATTACAAAAGATGTGAAAGCATAGAAATTTATGTGGTATTAACACTCCCCTTTTATTTGATTTTAAAGCTTATTACAGTATCCATAATAGCTGAAATGACATGGCTAAGTTAATACAATATGAGAATTTTAAATTTGGGGGTTCTTTCCTTTGTAAGTTTCAAATTTTTAGATTACGACCTAGCTGGAGATTTTTGACCTTAAAATATATTTCATAGTAGTTTTTGTATAATCAACAAAGTAAAAAGACATGTGTTAAACATTGAACTGTACATGGCGAATTATTTGGCGTGTATCAGGTTACAGTGGCTATTTTCGAACATAACAAAGGCCATGTTTCTTCATTTGATCTTCAATGAATACTGAAGCAGCTGGGTCCCATTCTCTTTCATTCACCCTACAAACTCGAGTCATGTCTTTTAGTTGACACTTCTAGCATTTAACATTTTTTTTTTCTCTTTATTTCTAAAGTTTTTTTTTGGTTTTTTTTTTAGTTTTTGTTTTTTTTAAATTTATTGTTAAATTTGATGAGGTTACATTGGTTGGTAACAATTAGACAGTTTACAGATGTACAAGTCCACATCACATCATTCATGCATCGTATTATGTGCCCATCACTCAGTATCAGTTCTCCTTCCATCACCTTATATCTAGTGCCCACTCCCACCTCCCCCCACAACTGTCCCCCCCCGCCAATCCTGGTAACCACCAAACCACTGAGTGTGTCCATAATGCTGGTGCCCTCTCCCACCT
>PVKE010035245.1:0-16980 GCA_004027555.1 Craseonycteris thonglongyai | reverse complement strand
CCCCCCCCCCCCCCCGCCACCAGAATGAGACACACACACGGACGCCATTAACCAGCCTCGTGAAGGGCGAACAATGCAAAACTGTATTCCGTCTGCCTGTTTTGCATCTACAGTGTGTGCTCAGCACAGCGCTGGGTCTCTGTGTTGTGTCAGCTACAAAAGCAGGTGAAGAGGCAGGTGATGGAGGCAGGAACCGCCGCGGTCACCCAGTTGTTCGTCTGGATGACCTGTGAGGACATACGGGGTTTGCGGAGGTACAGACACTGCGGTCAGTTACGACGTCGCTGTCAGGTTTACATGAATCCTGGGAAGTGAGGCTCCTTGTGCTCAGATACTGAGCGTGGGCCCTGGGACACCGACACCCGCCTCCCAGAGTGTGTTAAGAAAGGGTCTCCTGGTGGCGTCCTCCCGCCCAGACAGCACGGTACACGGGCTGGTCACAGCCACGGAGGCCAGGCAGGGCCCCCCACACCCAGTGCATGGACGCTGCTCTGATGGTACACAATGCGCCACGTGCACATTTGCGTGCACGTGCTGGAGGCATGTCACTGCATGTGTGCACGCATAGCGGTGGCATGTCACTACATATGTGCACACGTGGTAGGCGTGTCACTGCACTGTGGTGGAGGTGATGGGTGCACTGCATGTTTCTGCACACATGGGCACAGGTATGGTGTTGGATTGTGCAGGTGTGGGTGCAAATGTGATGCACACGTGTGGCATGAGTGCTTGTGTATCTGCACGTGTATCACAGTTCTAGGACTAGGGAGAGAGGGGAAAATGGCTGTGCATGATCTCACACCTACATCACAACCCTCTGCATGTCTGGGCTGCTGCCTCCATGGGGACCCAGTGACCCCCACAGTGGGATGGTCACCTCCGTCCTCCGAGTCAGGGCTCGGTGCCCAGGTGTTCATGGACGTGCCAGCCCCGCTCTCTCTTCCCGAGCCCCCATGTGGGGGCGGGGTCCAGTCCCGACAGTGGCCGGCTTTGCAAGCCGAGCCTCCGATAAATGGCATCTGGGCGTGTGTAGCTCTCCGGAGGCTGACAGTCACCCGCTGCTCCCTGTGCCCCCCACTGGAGGTGACGTCCCAGGATGCAGGGCGGGCTGGCGGTGGAGCCGGCCAAAGGCAGAGGCACCCACGTGGGTCCCTGTGACTCACACTGGACAGCAGCAGGGCCGGCGGCCCCTGCCCGGGCTCCGAGCACACGGGGCTGCCCGGCAGGCTGCCCACCCTGAAACGGAAGGTGCTGGGGGTGCCTCCTGCCGCGGCCAGGCCGCTCCCCGCGGGCGCGCGGGCGCTGGGGGCTCCACTGGGGGCTGCCCGGGGATGGGCAGCTCCGGGCAGGTGGTGCCCTGCATGTGGGCGGCTCATCTGACCTTGGGATGAATGGCTGCGACGCGGCCCAGAGCGTCTTCCCAGTCAAGGCCACCTCGAGGGGTCAGTGGGGGTGTTCTCTCACTGGGCGACCTCCCGACCTCCCGGGGCCGAGGGCCCCCCGCTCTGCGCTGCAGCTGGTCCAGGGGCGGGCGGTGCACGGCCGGCTACACGGTCGTCTCGTTCTTCCAGGGCCCCGTCCGGATGTTGCCTGTGCTGTCGGCGCCGTAAGGCAGGGCCTCGTGCGCTTCGCCCTTGAGCAGCCCGTTCTGGCCGGGGCCGCCGAAGGGCAGGGACGGTGTCCTCCGGAGCATCTCGAAGTGGGCCGCGCCCCGGCCCGGCCGCGGGGCGCAGCCGTAGAGCGCGGGGCTGCCGCCGCCGCCGCCCTCAGGCGGGCTGGCCAGCGGGAAGGGGTCGCCCGGGGCGCAGCAGGCCAGCGCGCGCACCGCCGCCGGGCTCCCCAGCGAGCTGGGGCCGCTGTCCGTGCGCGAGCTGCGGGGGCTGCCGCCCGGGCTGGACGGGATGTGGTAGGCGTACTCGTGCTCGGCCGCGGCCGCCCGCAGCCGGCGCAGGTGCAGCGGCGCGCGGCGCTCCAAGGCGTCCTCCTGGCGCAGGTGCGCGCAGGCCGAGCCCGCCGCCGGCTCGCCGCGCCCCGGGGCGCAGCAGCGCGCGGCCTGCAGGGTGGGGGCCTTGCAGTGGCCGCAGCCCCGGGCCCGGCCGGGACAGGGCGAGTCCTGCGGGCCGGCCGCCGGCCCCAGCGCGTCCCCGTTGGCGTCCGGCGCGGGGCGGGCGCCCGGGCGCGCGGGGCAGCAGGACCACCAGCAGTGCCAGACGTCGTCCCGCTTGGCGCAGTGGTGGATGAGCACGAAGAGCCCCAGCGTCACGCAGAAGGCGCCGTACAGGCAGCTGAAGACCATGTCCAGCACGGGGCCCTGCGACACGGCCAGGGCGCCGAAGGCCCAGGCGGCCGCGAACAGCAGCAGCGTGAAGGCGGCGGCGCGCAGCTGGGCCTGGAACGGGTGCTCGTTCTGCAGCAGCGAGGCGGCCAGCGCGTCGCAGCCGGGCGGCGGGCGGCGCGGGGCCCCGGGGCTGCGGCCGGCCTCGGGCCCCGCCAGCCGCTCCCTCAGCTCGTACCTGCGCTCCGGGTGGCGCCGCAGCTGCACGTAGGCGCCCAGGAGGTACAGGCAGGTGACCAGGGCGATGAGCGCCGCCGGCCCGTAGAACGCGCCCAGGCTGGGCTCCCAGGCCATCCAGCAGCTGCGGAGCAGAGCGGGGCGGGGGCGTCACCGGGGAGGGCGCCCGGCCAAGCGGGGTCACCCGGCCAAGCGGGGTCACCCGGCCAAGCGGGGGTCACCCGGGGAGGGCGCCCGGCCAAGCGGGGTCACCCAGCCAAGCGGGATCACCCGGCCAATCGGGGTCACCCGGCCAAACGGGGTCACCCGGCCAAACGGGGTCACCCGGCCAAACGGGGGTCACCCGGGGAGGGCGCCTGGCGAAACGGGGGGTCACCCAGCCAAACGGGGTCACCCGGCCAAACGGGGTCACCCGGCCAAACGGGGGTCACCCGGGGAGGGCGCCTGGCGAAACGGGGGGTCACCCAGCCAAACGGGGTCACCCGGGGAGGGCGCCCGGCCAAACGGGGTCACCCGGGGAGGGCGCCCAGCCAAACGGGGTCACCCGGGGAGGGCGCCCGGCCAAACGGGGTCACCCGGGGAGGGTGCCCGGCCAAGTGGGGTCACCCGGGGAGGGCGCCCGGCCAAACGGGGGTCACCCGGCCAAATGGGGTCACCTGGGGAGGGCGCCCGGCCAAGTGGGGTCACCCGGGGAGGGCGCCCGGCCAAACGGGGGTCACCCGGCCAAACGGGGTCACCCGGGGAGGGCGCCTGGCCAAACGGAGGGTCACCCAGGGAGGGCGCCCGGCCAAACGGGGGTCACCCGGGGGAGGGCGCCCGGCCAAACGGGGGTCACCCGGGGAGGGCGCCCAGACAAACGGGGGTCACCCGGGGAAGGGCGCCCGGCCAAACGGGGTCACCCGGCCAAACGGGGGCCACCCGGGGAGGGCACCCGGCGCTCCTGGGATGAGCCCGGTTTCGGCAGAGACAGGACACAGACATGCCCCCCACCCCTGCCGTCCACACGGGCAGGTCCACACTCGGCCGGCCTCCCGGTGCTGGGGGGGAAACTGAGTCCCGGGGGGAGGGCCGCCGCCACGTGGGGCCCCCCGGCTGTGACTCCCACGGGTGTGTCCCCGGCGGCCGGGCCCCTCCCACCTGTCCTCTGCAGTGACAGTCGGAGGTGGCAGCACGGGAGCCCCGCACCCCAGCAGGGGCGTCGTGGGGGCGGGAGCCCTGCTGCCGGCGGTGCCCTCCCCCCCGGAGCCCGCGCTCACTATGCCGAGTCCTCATCCTCCGGCCCGTAGTTCCTGATGTTCGTGGCGGCTGTGACGCCACAGATGATGAAGGGAACCCCTCCACTGATGAGGTAGAACCTGCGGGGGGCAGGAGGCGCTCAGCGCGCTCTGAGCCTCACGGGGTCCCCCAAGGTCAGTGCCACCTTCCGGGAAACGGGGATCCAGGCGGAGCGGCCATCAGCACCAGCCCTGCCGGCCAGGAAGCCCCGCCCCCATTGGGACACGCCCTCAGACACGCCCTCCCTGGCTCCACCCCTTAGCCACACCCTCCACCAACCCCTCCCCTCCCTGTCGGACCACGCCCCTCCCAGCCACGCCCTCGCTCACGCCCCTCGACCGGGCCACGCCCCCTCCATTGGGCCCCTCCCAGCTTGCTGGCTGCTGTGTCCCTGAAGAGATGGCCCTGGGCCAGACCCCAGGGCGCGTCCCCGCTGAGAAGAGTGACACAGGCCCCAGGGCCTTGCGTGGGAGCAGGGTGACCCTGCTTATGGTCACTTGCAGTGACCCCTGGGGACTCTGCCTCCCAGAACTCTGTGCGCGGAGGACATGTCCTTCTAAAAAAGTAAAACTCAGAGGATCGCCATCCGCTAACGGGCACCCCCTGAAAGGTTCAGTGGAGTCCTTCAGGCTGACAGGACGTGGAGGAAGGAAGAGCATCAGGAGGCTATTAGGGAGCATCCAGAAGATTGTTTCCTCGTCTTTAAAATGTGTATATGGCTGTTTAAAGAAAGCGTTCATCACACATGCAGGGGTAACACGTGGCATCTGCTGCGTAAGGATGGTGGGAAGGGAGATGGTGCTGCAGTTCCAAGGTTTGTAACGTATTTCACACGAAACAGACTGTGCAAATGCTGTGGAATTCATCGCTAAAGCAACCAAAAAAATTAATGGGAAAAAAAACCCAAAAAAAACTTAATAGGCACAAAGCTAATAGAGACAGTGAAATTTTAGAAAATAAAATAATCCAAAAGAAGGAAATAAAAGAAGAAAGGAGCAACAGAAGAAAAAATAAAAAGAAGTAAAAACAGAAAACAAATAGTGAAATAGAGACCTAAATCCAACCAAATAAAAATCCCATTATGTTTTTATGGACTAAACACTCCAAAGACAGAGATTATCAGAATTGATTAACAACAAAAAGCAGGCCATAGACGGTCTGCAATAGAAGTACTTAAAATATAAAGACGCACAGAGGTTGAAAGTCAGTGCATAGAAAAAAGCAACCCACAGAAACCGTGAGCCCAAGAAGGCTGGAGTGGCTACATAAACAGCTAATATTACAGACCTTAGGAGAAGAGAAGAAAAAGGCACATTTCCTAACGATGCCAGTGTTAGTTCATAGAAGACCTTGCAAACATGAGCGTGTAGGTGCCCAAGAAAAGATTCCAAACATGGGAAGTGAGATGGACACAATTAAAGGGAGAAACAGACAATTCCAAGATTACAGTTGGTGGTTTTAACTACCCTCCTAGAGCAATTGATGGAACAAGTAGTCAAAATAAAATGGAAGTGCAGAACTAGAAGACCTGAGCAACATGCACCATTTTGCCCTAAGAGCTCTTCCTAGTGCATCACAAGCAACACGTGTGTAGCCGTCGTTGTTCTCAAATGCACGTGGCACGGGCACCATGACAGATAATGTGGTGCTCCATCAGACAAGCCTCAATGAATTTGAAAGCACTGAAATCTTGCAGTGTATTCTCTGACAACAATGAGATTAAATTAGGGATTAGGGACAGTAAGATAAGTAGGGAAACCGCAACTATCTGGAAATAAAAACCTGAAAACAAAACTAGGAAAGCCACAAATATCTGGAAATAAAAACCTGGAAACAAAACTAGGAAAAACCACAAATATCTGCACCCCAGCCCTCTGCACCAGCCTGTTGACCCCAGCTAGTGAGCTCTGAACCAGCCTTGAGGGCTTCCAGGGTGTCCACCCTGGACACCTCCAGTCATAGCCACTCCCGTGAGGGTCCCGTCTGGTGGCTGCTCCCACTGACCTGGCCCCTGTGCCCTGTCCCCCCACGACCCCGCCAGGGTGGTCCACCAGCACGGCTGGGTGCTCACCTGACTCTGGGGGCAGACCTCTTCCTGCAGGTGAAACTGTCCAGAAAGAACAGGTGAGGGAAACCCGGGCTAGCTCAGTGGTTTAAGCGCTCACTTTGCAGCCCCGGGAACTGAGGATCGAATCCCCGCCCCGGCCTGTGAGGACCCATATGCTGAGCTGGGGAGTGCCCCCAGTTCAGTTCTCACCGGGGTGAGACCCGGGCCCAGCTCCTGCCCTGTGCAGCCCCACCCACCTGTGGAATGAAACTACGTGGAAAAACCAATGATGTGCAACTATGGAGACTGCTCTGGGCCTTCTCCCTTCTCTCTGTCTCTGTATCTCTCTCTCTGTGTTAAAAACAATAAAAATAGGGAAGCCGGGATGGCTCAGTGGGTTAAGTGCTCACTTTGCAGCGCCGGGGACCGAGGATCGAATCCCGGCCCCGGCCCGTGCGGACCCATATGCTGAACTGGGGTTCCCCCAGTTCAGTTCTCTCTCTGTCTCTGTCTCTCTCTGTCAAAAACAATAGAAGAATAAATAAAATAAATTTTAAAAACCATACAAGGAAACCCAAAAACAAAACAAAACTAAACAAAAAAACCCAATAAAAATAAATCTTTAAAAAGAAAACAGGTGAATCTGAATCTCAATAAAACCCCAACTGCCACCCTGTGACACTGTGACCCAGGCCCTAAGGCGTCCACGGGTGCACACAGGGTGAGGACGAGCGGGCACTCTGCAGAAGGTGGGCCTTTGGAGGTGACCAGGCCCCGGGGTGCAGCTTGCATGGTGAGATGAGCATCTCAGTGCCCCCCGCCGCGGCTTTCCTGTCGGGTGGACGTTCTGGAGGGCTGATGGCCGGAATGAAGTGTGCTGAGAACAGACCTGGAGGCCCACGGGGGTTTAAGTCCTAGCAGGGACAATTAGGCAGGAAAAAGAAACAAAAGGCATCCGAATTGTAAAGGAAGACAAAGCTATCTGTCTGTGCAGATGCCACCAGAAGCCGCTACAGCTACTGTCACGAGCAAATTCATCAAAGCTGCAAGACAGATCCACACACAAAAACCACTGGTATCTCTACACTTAAACAGGGAACACTCTCAAAAGGAAATTAAGAAGACAGTCCTATTTACAATAGCATCAGAAATAGTACTTGAGACAAAACCGAACCAAGGAGGTGGGGCGTGTGCCCTGAGAACTAGAAGATGCTGAAAGAACTGAAGACGACCTAAGTAAATGCAGGGCAGCCGTTTTGGACTGGATACTGTTCATGCTACCTCGTCAGTGCTTCTGAAAGTGCACTGGGGGGGTCCTGCGTGCAGCCTGTGGGAATCCCAGGGGCCGATTCTGCAGAAGCGGAAAAGCTGATCCTAAATATTCCCTAGGACACTTGTGTCAAAACAACCTTGAAAGAGACCTTCAGTGCTCACTGTGCTTGATGCCCGGACTCAGGGGGTCTCGGCGGGGGCAGCCCCCTCGGATGAGGCAGGACTCATGCAAAGCGGGCCCAGCTACGTTGCCCCCATTCTCGCGCCTGGAGCCCACCGAGTCCAGCGGCACTTGGGCGTGCGGCTCGGCTGAGGGTCTCACAAGCCGTCAGAGAGAAAAGAGCCTCCACCTCCTTCCTCACAAAACCCCGGAACTCTTCAATCGCTTACAGACCAGGACATGCATTTGCGTGACTTTCAAACCCAGGGGACCTGGCAGGAGACATGAGACTGGGAGGTTGGCCACACAAGCGCCGGCCCAGTGGCCACACGGCCACCGCTGGCTCAGACCCATCCTCTGACAACTTTGAGGCACCGGACACGTTACTGACGGCCCTTCAAAATTGGAGCCAGATGCGCCCACGCTGAGGCCCGGGCGTCCACAGCCCCCTGCACGGGCCTCAACCTCACAGTGGCAACACCTGCCCCTCACGGACCAGCTGGGCTGGGCCCTCTTGGGGACCCCCAACAAACCTCAGCTCCTGGTGGGACCACCTGAACCGGGGGGCGGGGCGTGGGCAGCGGTACCTGAGCAGGGGCTGCCGGGAGGACGGTGGCTGGTCTGTGCCCGGGCACGGCAGGGCCTTCTTGGTCACCTGCGTGTAGATGTTCCTGGCGGTCACAGCGATCCACAGCATGGTGGACAGCGTGGAGTAGTGCAGCACGATGCCCACCTGGGAGGGAGAGGCGGGTCAGCCAGTGACTTCCCGGCAGCAGGAAATCCGCCGCTGTGAGCGGAAAGGACGTGAGCGTCTCTAATGCAGCGAGCGTCGCCGCGTTACCGGGATGGACCAAACCCTGTTGGGTCTGTGCTTAGGAGACAACAGAAGAGCCTCAGGGAGTGGGGTGAGGACAGCCCCAGTGCTGGGGGTTTGGCCTGGCCTTGATTTAGGGGTCCTGGCCTTGATTTAGGGGTGGCCTGGTGTTCCTAGTGTGGCTGCTGTCATACAGATAGTGACAGCCACTCAGAAGGACCCTGACCCAGATGAGGACTCAGGCCAGGAGGGAGGAGGGATCGTGGGGGCGGCTCTGAGTCCTGACCGCTCCTCACGGTGCGGATCCCGAGCCGGTCTGAACAGCGGGACTGTGTCCCACACACGGCCGGAGGCTGGACACGGGGAGGTCACAGGGCCAAGGCCCTGGCCTTCCCACCGCCGGAGCCCCCGCCCCGCGCTCTGGCCGGGGCAGCGCTGACGCACGCTGGTGGTTATGTGGGAACAGTGGCGGCCGTGTGTCTGCGTCCTTGATGTCACTTAGTGCTTTACTGAAGCACACGGTCAGTTTTTGTTGTCATGACAACCGTCTGTGCTCTCTTCCATCCAGAGCTTTGGACCACGTCTTGCCTTGTCCATCATTTCACCGCTAGGGTGGAGCTGCACCAGGGCAGGAAGGCTGGCGGGTGTCCTGTGTCCGGCACCAGGGTGGGGGCCGGGGGTCCTGTCTGGGTGGGGGCTGGGCTTCATCCATCGGTCAGCATGGGAACCTGGGGTCCTGTCCGGGTGGGGCCGGGGGTCCTGTCCGGGTGGGGGCCGGGGGTCCCGTCCGGGTGGGGGCTGGGCTTCATCCATCGGTCAGCATGGGAGCCTGGGGTCCCGTCCGGGTGGGGCCGCAGGTCCCGTCGGGGTGGGGGCCGGGGGGTCTCGTGTGGGTGGGGCCGGGGGTCCCGTCCGGGTGGGGACCGCGGGTCCCGTCCGGGTGGGGGCCGGGGGTCCCGTGTGGGTGGGGGCCGGGGGTCCTGTGTGGGTGGGGGCCGGGGGTCCCGTCCGGGTGGGGACCGCGGGTCCCGTCAGGGTGGGGACCGCGGGTCCCGTCAGGGTGGGGGCCGGGGGTCCTGTCCCGGTGGGGACCGGGGGTCCTGTCCGGGTGGGGGCCGGGTTTCATCCATCAGTCAGCATGGGGGCCAGCTTCCCTGGACGGAGTCCTGAGGCTGTCACCCTAGCCCCTCGGGTCTGGCCTCTCGGGACTATTCCAGGCCTTCTCCTGCCCCCCGCCCACCTCCCTCCGGTCTCCTCCCTGGGAGCCTTGGGGGCGTGAGGATGCCGGCAGACACAGGGCAGCTCCCGGGTCTCTGGGGGGCAGGGAGTGCAGGCTCCCCAGTGCCCCTACGGCCGGGTCCCTGTGGGCAAGGGGAGGCTGGCTGCATGGCCTGCGGTCCCTGTGAACCCTCCCTGCTGGGTGTGGGCACCCAGGTGGACAGAGGTCAGGGCCCCTGAGACACCTGCAGACGCCTCCTCTGAGCTCTGTGGGCTGAAGGGTCGTTTACGGTTCTTGTCACCCAGGGGGGCAGGGCGCGCTCCTCCGTGGCCTCGACTCCCTGGTGGCTGCGGTGACAGCTCCTGCGGCCGGTCAGGAGCCTGGGCGCCCTGAATGTCCTGGGACGGGGCAGCAGGTGGCCCTGTGCGTCCTGAGGGGCACCTGTCACCACAGGCCTCGGAGCCAGCCGGCCCAGCTGTGAAGGGAGCGTGGAGCAGGGTCGCCGCCTCACCTGGGGCCCCGGCACAGGCGTGGACACGTGACCGCGGCCCCCAGAGGTGGCTGCGGCTGCACATGCGGCTCCTCACGGGGAGGTCGCCCTGCTGCCCCCTGGCAGGAACGCTCCACACTCGGGCGGACTCACCGCCTGGCACAGCATCGGGTGCGCGGTGCGGTTGATGCCACCGGCGAAGGCCGTGAAGGTCAAGGCCGTGTGCAGGCAGAGGTTCAGGAGCGAGTGGCGGCCCTTCCTGCTGATGCGGATGGCGCTGCGGGCGGAGACGGGGGTCTCGTCAGGGGGCGGGGCCTCAGCCAGGTGTCCATCAGGGGGCGGGACCTCAGCCGGGTGTCCATCAGGGGCGGGGCCTCAGCCAGGTGTCTATCAGGGGGCGGGGCCTCAGCTGGGTGTCTATCAGGGATAGTGTTCAGGACAGGACCTCAGCCCTGTGTCTATCAGGGGGCGGGGCCTCCACCGGGTATCTATCAGGGGTGTGTGGTAGGATGGGGGCCTCACCTGGTGTCTATCAGTGGGTGTCCATCAGGGGGCGGGGTCTCAGCCGGGTGTCCATCAGGGGGTATCAGGGGCGGCACCTTAGCCCTATGTCTATCAGGGGGCGTGGTCAGGACAGGACCTCAGCCTGGTGTCTATCAGGGGTGTGTGTGGTTGGGGTGGGGCCTCATCCCAGTGTCTATGGGGGCATAGCTATCAGAGGGCGGGACCTCAGCCAGGTGTCTATCAGGGGGCGGGACCTCAGCCAGGTGTCTATCAGGGGGCGGGGCCTGTCAGGTGTCTATCAAGGAAGCGTTCCTCAGGGGGGCGGGACCACACGCGAAGGACAGACCACGGGAAGGCGCACAGACATGCTGAACGCACCCTGGCGTGTGGCTGTGGGCGGCCTGGGGGTCATGGCCCTGGGACGCCGGCTGGAAGGGCTTTGAAGCAGCTGGGACACCTTGGTCACTGACAGGTGGGAACACGGATGGCAGGGCGGGTGTCTGAGCTGACCCTGCGTGGTTGTGGGGAGCCCTCTGTTCACCAGCTTCCACAGGAACGCGGAGGCTGGACCCCCAGCCCGCCTCGGCTGCCCCAGGGCCCCCAGGAGCCGGCTGGCAGTGCTCCTTCGGGGCCTCCTGCTTGCTGGGCAGCAGAGCCGGCTTCAGGGCAGGCATGCAGTGGGTGCAGGCCGCGCGGGGCTCGGGCGCCTCACCTGCGGTGCACGAGGTAGGTGGCGGCGGAGGCCAGCAGGCACAGGAGCATGACGGCCGTGCAGGCGTACACCACCGGGTGCAGAAACTCGCCCGGGTGCTGGGGCGGCGCGAGCACCGTCTTCAGATCCTGTGGGGGGCGCGCAGGCGACGAGTGAGCCACGCGGCGCAGACAGGCGCATGCGCGCCGGACGCAGACGCATGCGCGCCGGACACAGACGCATGCGCGCCGGCGACGAGTGAGCCACACGGCGCAGACGCAGGCGCGGCGCAGACAGGCGCATGCGCGGCGGAGACACGCACGCGCGGCGGACACAGACGCATGCGTGGCCCCGCAGCCCTGCCCACTCCGTGGCCCCGCCTACCAGGGGCCCCGCCCACCAGAGGCCCCGACCTGCTCAGCGAGCGCTCACGGCCAGCGGGGCCACGGTCGTGGGCGCCCCACGCGGGCTCCACCTTCAGCGCGTCTGCTCCGTGGGCGTCTGTCTGGGGCTCTGACAGCCCTTGGGGACTTCCCTGGTGACCGATCCCACCCGCTGCTGCTGTCACAGCAGAGGGGCCTTCGAATCAAGGTCCCCGAACACCCAGGGGACGCCTCACAGTCTGGCCGCCCAGGGGCCTGGCTGGCACCGAGGCCAGACACCGTGCCCTGGGCTAGAATCAGCAGGTGACCGGATGTGCCTGAGGGAGGGCACCGTGACCCTCCCCGACGGCAGACGGGCACCCACGCTTCCGTCTGGCTGTCCCTGGACCGGGGAGTCCGCTGGGCACGCGTGGGTGTGCACGAACGGCTCCACCTCCCACGTGGACACAGGCCGCTCCCGTAGCCCAGCTCCCACCAAGCCGTGAGCTCAGGGAAAAGATGGCTGAGAGACGCCAGCCTCAAGGTGACAGGGCCACCGAGGCCGCAGCGCCCAGAGGAGACCTGGAGGTCCTGCGTGTTCCAGCCAACGTGGACAGCCGTCCCCGCGGGGCCTCGAGAAAGGGCCTGCGGCCACGTGTACGAAGCCTGGTCCCGGCTCAGAGGAGCCGCCTACTCTGGAGGTTGTGACCCACTGACGGTCCCCGCTGTGTCCCCGTCCTACACGGGGCCATTGCGTGTGGAGGACCAGCTTCTGTGACAAGGGACACAATGGCCCATGGGGGGAAGAAGCTGCAAGAGCGCGGAGCTGAGCTGTGAAGTCACAGAACACGGACGTCGCGGGCTGCCGGGAGCATGGGACACCCTCAGCATCCTGACTCTGGGGTCTCTGCCATCGAGCAGGAAGGGGACCCTGGTGGCCCCAGGAGTCCCAAGGTTATCCTGCGTTTGTCACGCTTCCTGCCAGCTACATGCCACCGAAAAGGCCAAGGAGGAGCCACCGTCCTTGGTGGAGCCCCGACGGCAGGTTGTTTCCACTTGCCGTTCCCGCCAGGCGCTGGCAGCTGCAGGTGGGGAACAGCCCCAGCCGTGTCCCCGCGTGACTCTTGCCACGGAGTCCGTGGCTCTTTCCTCCACGAGGGCCCAGGGACCTGCACGGCCCCCAAAGCCCCCCGATGCCTGGTGGGGGTGGCGATGGGGCGGAGGGCAGCGCTGAGCAGGCAGCGCCCGTGTCCGAGCACCGAGTCACTGTGTGGCTGTCCCCAGGACGCACACTTGTCCCCGGAACCCGCGTCAGCGCTCACACCCACTCACACCTTCTCTGTCGGCTCATCCACACACACAAGCCCCTTTCGTTAAGTCAGACGAGAAATCAGAGCGTGTTTTCCCGCAGACAACGCAGAGCGGCAGTTCCAGACGCAGGCATCTCCTGAGGCTCACGCCTGGGCCGCTTCCTCCTCCCCTGAGGCCCCGGCTCTTCCCGATGGGCAGCACCGGGGGTGGGGGGACCCTGAGCAGCAGCACCCACAGTGGGTGTTTTACAAGAAAGACTTGCGCCCCTTTGGCCTCCTGCTGCTTCTTTATCCGAATCAGTCATCAGCAGCACCTTTCTACAGGTTCAGGGGTGACACTTAAAGGTCAAAGTGCACAATGCCGGACGGAGATACCTTTCTATTGTAACGGTCACCTACGCACGAGGTCCCCTGGGGAGAGCTGACGCAGCCAGAGATCCCTGAGGGGAGCCTCCCGGTGGGCGGCCACCTCCGGACCAGTCCCCAGAGGGCACGGGCCCAGCGGCCCCTGTGGCCCAGGACGGGGGCGGAGCTGGGGCCTCGCAGCTGGAAGGGGGGGGGCCGGGAGGGGAGCCCCAGGGACCCCCCCTGGGCCTGCGGGCAGCTGGGGCCACACGGGACATCCTTCCTCCTGCTCTGTACCGACCAATACTGGCTTCATTAGAGCCCGATGTCCCCTGTCACCTTTTTAATGATAATTGCGTCTTATTGATCTGTCAACCGTTCATCAAACGGTTCCCTGGGGAAAGGCAGAGGCGAAAGATAAGTAATTTATTCATTCGCAGCACAAATTACCCTAATTGGACGTTACATTTACACAGTTTGTTACAGGGACGTGGGGGCTGGAGAGCTTTGCTCAGAGACACAGGGAAAGACCAGACAGGTTCCTGGGAGGCCCCGGCTGACCCCCTGGAAGCCGTTCAGAGAGGGGGACGGGCTGGGTGGGTGAGGCTGCTCTGCAGGAGGAAGGCGGGTTCTGTGAGCGTTTAGAGGCGTCAGTACTGGACGGAAGGAAAAGCCGAGGACCCACTGAGGTGGGGGTGGCCCAGGGGGCGCAGGGGCGCCGATGGAGTGTTTGGAGCCTGGAGCCAGGCTGGCTCCTGCCGACCGGCTTTGGGCCCAGGTCCTGGCCCGGCTCAGACCCCCCAGCCTCCGGACCAGGCCTCCGGCTGACGGGCACCACCAGGCTCTGCCCCTCACCCAGCGCCCACCCGGCCTCCTTCGGGGTTTCGACTCCCTGGCTCCTTCTCTGCAGACGAGCGCGTCCTGGGCGTGTGTCTGTGTTCCCAGCATGCGGGGCAGGTGGGACTCGCTCCCTGGCCTGGGCTGTCCCAGGGCAATGCCACTGTGCAGCCTGGCAGCCCTGGGGGCCGGAGGTCACCCTCAGTGTGCCCGACGCTGCAGGGGCCTGAGCTGCAGACAGCCGTGCCCCTCACCCGTGTGGCCAGAAGCCTCCACGCCGAGGGAACTGGGGGTGAGGGGTGTGGGCGGCGTTGGCCCCAAACCCCAGGACGGCTGGTCCCAGGGGCGTGTGCAGGTCCCGGGACACAGTGACGAGCACCCGGGGACCTGCTGCACGCCTGCCCTGCATACGGGGCGGGTGGCCCGGGCGCTGGGCAGCCAGATGGGCCTGGGGGCAGCAGCGGGGAGCAGTCGGTGCCCAGACCCCCCCAGCGCTGGGGGCCGAGGGGCTGCGTTCAGACAGGAGGCTTGGGCGGCGAACCTGCCGGAGGCCCTGAACCCACAGCAGAGCCGCCCCCGGCCGCCGAGCCCGCTTCCCCCTCAGGGTGCGCATGGCTACGAGTCGACCTCGGGCTGCGAGCCGACCACGGGCCGCAACCAGGAGGTCCGGGGATCAAATCCTGGCCCCGACCTGCGCAAACCCACGTGCTGAACTGGGGAGCAACTGTAAAGGCCCCCAGTTCGGTTCCCACACACGGCCCCACGTCCACCTGTGTGGAATGAAACCGTGTCAAAAGTACTGACGTACAGCTGTGGAGTCGGCTCTGGCCCTCCCCCTCCTCTCTGTCTCTGTCTCCTTCTCCCAAACAATAAGATACATTTTTTTAAATATATTTTTATTTATTTACTTATTTTTAACAGAGAGGGAGAGAGAGAGACAGAGAGAACTGAACTAGGGGAGCTCCCCAGTTCAGCATGTGGGTCCACACGGGCCGGGGCTGGGATTCGATCCTCGGTCCCCGGGGCTGCAAAGCGAGTGCCCAACCCACTGAGCCATCCCGGCTTCCCCAGATACATCTTTGAAAAAGAGAAATTTGAGGGTGAAAGCTTTGAACACGGCCACCGGGAGGCCACGGCCAGGCGGCAACAAGTGGTTGGCTGAGCAGCGGACCGAGCTCAGAACACACAGCCTCCCTGCCCCGGGGCTGAGTTCCGGCAGCAGCCTCTCCCTCATTCGCACATTTCTGACCCAGAGGAAAATGAACCGGGCACTGGGACAGACCCGTCCTTCCAAACCTGCACTCAGGACCCATCCGGGCGCCCGCTCCTCGTCCATCCACCCATCAGCATTCCCTGCATGCGGCTGCCGGCTGCCCCTCTCACACACACACTCACACACACACACACACACCCCGGGAGCCCTAACGGGCAGGCAGCTCCAGGAGCCTCAGCAAGAGCCCCTCGCCCTCCCCGGCTTGCTGCACGTGCCGCGGAAGTCCATCCAGGCCCCCCTGCCTTCCACCAACTTCCTGGGGGCGGGGGTGGGGCGGCCAGGCTGCCAGGGGAGGGACCCCGGCCCGAGGCCACAGGTCTGACCCAGGCGGGGGCCTGGCTGATGTCTGCTTCCCTGACGGGTGATTCAACATTGCGGCAGCCATCAGCTAATTAGTATGATCCACGCGGGCAGGCGGCCAGAGCCCTGCCCGGGACCCCTGCTGCCAGGGACCTAGGACGAGGCCGTCTACACCCGCTTCTCCTGCCGGGGGGCCTGGTGAGCGGTGGCCGCCCTCGGGGGCACCCCGAGACTCACCATGAGCCCTGCGAAGTCACAGGAGGTGGGCGCTGGGTGGGCGGCCGGGGGTCGCCGGCTGTCACCTCTGTCCCTGCAGCCTACATGGTCCTCCAACGGTCACAGTCCCAGAGAGCAGCCACGGGGTCCGGCCCCGACGGGGCTGAGGGTGGAGAGGCCGAGCCCACCTGTGAAGACAGGGCCCATCAGGGCGGGCGGGGGCCTCCCCGGCCTGCAGCGCACCCCCGTCCTCAGCCCGGCCTGCCTGTTGGACCGTCTGGCTCGGGGCTGCATCCCGCTGGGGACGGCCTGGGGCTGGGGACCTCGGGGACGCGGCAGCTGCAGCCGCCCGCCGACCCCCCGGGAGCTCTTGCTTCTCCATGTTTAACAATCAGCCTGGCTCGTCCTCCTGCCGGGAAGCCGGCCGCCTGGGCCGCACGGGGGCCCTGGAACCGGCCTGTCGGCGTTAAGTCAAGGGGACGAGATGAACCTTGAATTCACCTGCTGGGAAGAGCCGGCCCGGCGGCCGGAGCCGCCTGCACGGGGGCGACCTCGGGCCAGGGCTTCCCCGCAGACGCGGTCTCGGCGGCGGCCGCTGCCCTCGGCTTGACCCAGAGTTGACGGGACCGGCGGCAAACGGAGGCCCCTCCCGGCTGCACCCCGGCCCCCCCGGCCCCCCAAAGAAACGCAGCCCAACTTCTCACCTGTTTGGCAGGAGCCGCCGGGCTGCGGGCCCGGGAGCAGCCCCGGTACCGGGAGGCGGTGGCCGCGGCCAGCGGAGCTGTCAACAGATTGCAGGGCTGCGGCCGGCGCCCCGCGCCCGGTCTCTGCGGGCAGCTTCCAGCCGCCTCTGCGCCCGCGTCTGAGGGCGACGACCGGGCCGGGCCCGGGAAGCAGCCGCCGTAACCATGGGGATGGGGGAGGCGGCGGCCCGCTCCCTGCCGCAGGCTGGGAATGGTTCTTCCCGCTCCCATCACTGCACAGCGATTTAAAGAGACAACCGGCCCGGCCTCGCCGCCGCCTCCCGCGGGGCCCACGACCCCCGATGGGCAGCCCCCCGGGCGGGCGTCTCAGGCTTAAACCTCCCGGAGCAGAAACGCGAGCACGGAAGCTGGTTCTGGAGGAATCGTCAGGGCCCCGGGGGGACCGTCACAACCCCAGCGAGCGCACGGGGTGAACCCCCATCGGGTCCCCCCGTGTGAGCCAGCCGGTGTGGACGGGCTGGGGGGCCAGGCAGAAAGACCCCCAGCTCCCAGCCTGCAGCCCCCAACCCCAAAGATCCCAGCCCCCAGCCTGGAGACCCCAGCCCCCCAGCCCCCAGCCCGCAGCCTGAAGCCCCCAGCCCCCAACCCA
>PVKE010035244.1:0-16981 GCA_004027555.1 Craseonycteris thonglongyai | reverse complement strand
CCCCCTTGGTTTTTGCCAGCCCCGGGCCGCGCTCCGAGTCTCTGTCCCCGAACCGCTGCTTCCCTTTCCCTCTCCCGCTCTCCCCTTTTTTCTCTAACCTTTGTGTGTTGTTCCATGTTGTGTGGTTCTCTTAGTTGAGGTTTCTTCTCAGGGTTTCCCCTGTGGATTCCCCTCTGTTCACAAGGCCCTTCCCAGGCAGTTATCGGCGTTCTCCTCTCATGCCGCCATCTTTTATCTCCAAAATAAATCTTTTAAAAAACTGTTTTGAGCAGTGGAAAAGGCATCTTGATAGGTGTATTGCATCAAATGGAGAGTACTGTAAAGCTGACTGAAGTTTAATCATGTAAAAATAAATACACAATATTTTATAAATAAATTCCAGTTTTACTGGGGTGAGCCCTCGTGACCCTTAGGGCAGCGGCCTAGTTTAGGGTGGCGTCTTTGGATCTCCTTCACTGCCTCAGGACTGCTCTGACATAGCTGCGTGGACCAGAAGCAGGAACCCAGCTGGCACTCACGTGTGCATGACCTGCAAGTGGACGATGAGTGACTGAAAACAATGCAACCACCTCGAACTAGCTCCTCTTTTGTCCCTTGGACATTCAACATAGGCCCAAGAAGGCCCAGTTGCCCACAGTGGTGGGTAATTCTAGAATCTCCATTGTAATGGCTTTTCCTCTTTTCCTGTTGTACTTCTTTCAGTTACCAATCCTTTTCCTAGGTTATTCCCCCAAATACCTGCTTAAAAACCTTCAGCCAAGCTCTGCTTTCTGGGGGAACCCAGTCAAAGATAGAAAGTGCATTTCAAAAAACTGTACTGATGGTGCCAAAGAGGCCACAGATAATATGTGGTAGAAAAGAACTATAAACCTGAACTTCCTTCAAAAACAGGTCCTTTCTTCCCTCCTGCTATGATCTTTCTTCTCTGTATGATTTTAGTTGCTACACTATACTTACACTCATTGTTTGAATCTTCTATGCCAAAAGCTAAATTAAACTAGGAGTGGAAAAGAGTAAGATATTTTGTAAAATATGAAAACATGAGACTTACATCTGGTTTCATTGGAATTTGGAAGTCATTGCTATCAATGGTTAAATTTGGAAAGTTTTTCAAAATACTGGTTTTGGAATGGTTTCCTTAAAATTATTTGATTTGGGATCTTCTATTTCATGTGGTTTTTCATAAGATGTAAGTGGTTTTTTAAGACTGGGCAGGCCTGTTTGGTTTCAGACTGTTTTTTCAAACCATACCACTTCGGCAAAATATTTTTGTAACGTTTTTATTCTATTTAAAAATTAAAGAATTTCTAATCCAAACAATTTAAAACTCTTTAGAAACAAGTTTATCTGACTATCAAGATTTCTGGATTAGTTTCACACTATTTAACTTCAAAACATTTAGTCAAAATAGCTTGGATCCAAGACAGATTTCAGAGCTGCATACTTTCAGAAGGGCTCATCTAGATAACATTCATGATATATGGACCATTTTATTGTCGTAAAACATTGGTTTCTCATCATATTAGTGAGCCTAAGTATTAACCTCACATGATTGCAAAATCAGCTGCATATTTTTTAAATTAAAACATCTGTTCTATGTACAAATGGATTGAAATGTTTTTTCTTTATCAATAATATGGAAACTATTTTGCAAATCTTTCTACCTAGCCTTCTTTCCTCCTGTTGGATTATGACTGCGAAGAGTGCATCACTAGATAGAACCAGCACCTTGTGCTGATTCCTTGATTGTTATTATCACTTGTAATTCTCACAACAATGCTGTGAGGCATATACAGTAGACTCTCCATTAACCGGAACTCAGGCAACCAGCAAAAAAATTATTTTTTAACTCTCTGGTTAATGGGAACTCTACCAGCATCTACCAATCCCCATGGATGCCAATTAACTGAGAGTGTATTGTACTGTTATTATTCTTTAAAAAAACCCAAAAACACCTAGGTTCACTTGCTTATAGTCCTAAAGTTACTAAAGGACACAGCAGGTTTCAGGCCTCATCTGTTTAGCTCCATATCTTGAGCTATTAACTATGGTACTTCCTGCTTCAGACTCAGGATTCATAACTTTAGCTTAGTGATCTACTCTCTTAGTGATCTGGTCTGTACATCTCCCCTCCTCCTACTCTCTGTTTCAGTAGACCTCAGCCAAAGATTTGCCATCTACCTGCAATCAGTTGGCAGATGTATTACAAGTAATTTACGATCCACAACTAATGCTGATATGAGCCAATACTGATTTACGGTGAGGCGTTAGAGTAGATTTGGGACTATGTGTGAAGTCATATTACTCTCACACAGATCTATTCACATATGATTCTTGAGTAGGGGCAAGGGGAAAAGGTACAATTATCAAACAAGAAATTCCCTAATCTGGATGAAATGAGCATCTTTAGTATCCTCCAGGAAGAACATGGTCCTGGGCCAAGAATCAAACATTCTCTTTGCATGTGGTTACTTTCTAAGCTTAGGCTGGGGGCAAGGGGGAGGTAATTTAGAGGCCTATTGTTGCCTGAGGGACAGAATTTGAAAGGGTTAGGGTAGGAGTGCTGGAAGGTAGGGGGGGCGATAGAGGGGAAAGGAAGTGATATTTCTGCCTAGTCACAGAAAAAACCGCCTTCTTTGTGTGAGATGGCCTCATAAATAGAGAATTATAGGGAAAAATGAAATAGTTCTCCTTCTCCTGATGGGATGATTGTGCTGACTCTGAAACTGGTGTTTGTCTTTGGACATGTGAGTGGGTGTGTTTGATTTCAACAGTTACGAGCTGGGTGATAAAAAGAAATTATGGGGTATGTCTCTAACTTACGTTCATAGAGCAGTTTTGAAAGCGTAACAAAGACATTCTGGACTAGTTTGTGGGCCTTGGAGTGCTTGAGGACAGGGGTGAATCTTGCTGATGCTCTGCCCAGCCCCCACCCAGCTAACTGGGCTCAACTTGCAGATATTGATGCTGACAGAGGGATGATGGGATCATGGAGGAAGATTATGTTTTTTGGACTGGAGTGGAGTTGCACCAAACGTTGTTGGGGACATTTATGGGAGTCACAAGAGATAGCTTCATGGACCTGATGAGCAGAAAGCAAGACTGGGGATGGCAGTGGGTTCACAGCATCCCACCTCACCCCACCACCCCCACACCCCCAGAAAGGCCACTTCAGGACATCACTTGTTTTTTCATGAATCATTTGGCCCTTGTACTTCAGGAAAAAAAAATGTCCTGGCTTCCAAATCGGGCCCTAATTAAAATAATTTGTCATGGATAGATACATCCTAGCTGCTGGTTAGGGTTATGTCCCAGAATTTTGCCTCTGACTTGGTATAAACCTGTTAAATGAAGTGAAGAATTAAGACAATTTTACCAATAATTTAGTCTTTAAATACAGTTCTCCCTGAAAAATTCCTCTAATGAAGACAAAGGATTTTTTTTTTTTACTTGAATTTCCCCCCAAACTCTTTATAGGTTATGTTTATAAAGCTATTGGTGGTGGGAGGAAACACTGCTAGGAAGGGAGGGGTGGTTCAGAGAGTCCTGTGTAGTGGGAAATATTATAATTTAAGGACTAAAACGGTTGGCTGAGATTTTGCCTCCTAGCAGAGGAGCTATAATTGTGAAGGAAATCACCCTGATTAGCCTTGTGGGACCTTTGAATTGAGAAAGGTAAGACCTCCCTACCCCTCCTACCCCCACTGAAATTGGAAATCGGATGGGCAAGCCTGTGAATAAAGTGCTCTGGAGATAAAGTCATAAAAATTCAGGTTTGGGAAGCTGACAGCTGGAGCAGAGTGGAGATCTCCCTAGAGTGATGGACCGAAGGAGGAAGGAGACAGAAATAACTCTAGCAGAATTCCCCACAGCAGTGAATGACTGACCGATTGGAGCGGAGAAGTGCCGAATATTAATTTTTGGCAATGTGTGATGGTGTGTATTTTTTTGTGTGTAGGAAATATAGAGACGAAGTCTAGCCATATCAGAAGATCACGGATAAATCTGAAATGTTGATTCAGGAGTTAGACGGCTTTTGTTTAATTAAGCTTCAAGTCTCACACTTCCTGACTGTGTGGTCTTGGGCTGCCAAGGAAGTGCTAAGGAAGCTGGACAGTGCTGGTGTCTACCTAACAGAGTTGTTGAGGGGAAATAACCAAGTTGAGATCTGTCCAAGGCTAGGAATAATATTTGGCTTCTAGCAAGCATTTCAGAAGCATCGTATTATTTATTTATTTATTATTATTATTATTATTAAATATTTGGGAGACCAGTTTTTTAATCCCACTCAGTCTGCCAGCTACTTGCTGCCTTTCTTTGATACCGTTAATAGCAGAACTTTTTTTTTTTTTTTTTTAATATTTATAGAGAGTAATTATTTTATCTTCAGTGCATATTTATTTCTATTTTACTCTTGACAGATAGAGAGAGAGACAGAGACAGAGAGAGCCAGAGAACCGAACTGTGGGAACTCCCCAGTTCAGCATGTGGGTCCTGCCTGGGCCGGAGCCGGGATTCGATCCTCGGTCCTCGTGGCCTCAAAGCGAACGCTCAACCCGCTGAGCCGTCCCGGCTTTCCCCAATAGCAGAACTTTTGACAGCATTATTTCCTCTGTCTCTAATTCCTTTCCTTACATTGTCTTTTGAACCAGTGTTTTTCAAGCTTCCTTTTTTCCTATTCTTGACCCCCTGAGGAATTTTTTGGCCTTTTTTTTTTTTTTTTTTAATCACCTCCTTTCACGCATGACATTTTAATGCCACAGATATACTGTATAGTTGTTTATGTACTATGTATTGATCTATACTTTATACATGAAAAGAGCAAGATATTTTCATTTTTCAGGAATGGATTCTTCCTTTTGTAGGCATGATATCACTCCCATTCAAAATGCATGCCTTAAATCTACTCCAGCTTTTTTTATTTTTATTTTTTGTCCTCCACAACAAAACAATTCTTGTTCAGGGTCAGGTCACCAACCTCCATGTTGATAAATCCGTGGTCAGTTCTCAGTTCCCATCTTACTGGACCTCTCACCAGCATTTGCCACGGATGCTCACTCTCCTCCTCGGTACAGTTCCTTAAATGGCTTATGGCACATCCCATTCTCTTGATTTTGCTAGTCACTGTTGGCTCCTTCTCAATTCCTCACTGGTTTCTCTCTTGTCTTCCTCTTTATGTTAATCCTCTTTTCCATCTATACTCACTCCCTTGGTGATCTCATCAGACAGCTGGGCTTTAAGTTAATCCATGTACCAATGACTCCTTACTTTATGTGTCCCCAAGAGTCTCTCCTGGACTCCAGACTCGTCTCATAACTGCTTACTTAATGTCCCCACTTGGGAGTTTAAGGCAGCTCCCTCTGTTAACATGTCCAAGATTCAACTTTTGAAATTCTTCCCCCAAACTTTCTCTATCCAAGTTCTACTCCTTCTCTGTTTTTCTCACACCTCATAATCCACTAGGCTATTCTGATATCAAAATAAATTCAGAATTCTCCTGGGTATTTACCCAAATGAATTGAAAAAAACTTGCATCCACACAAAAACCAGCATATAGATGCTTATAGCAGCTTCTTTCGTAGTGGCCATTACTTGGAAGCAACCAAGATGTCCTTCAGTAGGTGAATGGATAAAGTGTGGTCCATCCAGACAATGGAACATTATTCAGCACTAAAAATAAAACCACAAAAAGACATGGGGGAAATGTAAGCGAATATTACCAGGTGAGAGAAGCCAAGCTGCAAAGGCTACCTACTAAGTGATCCCAACTATATGACATTCCGGAAAAGGCAAAACTATGGAGACAGTAAAAAAAGTCAGGGGTTGCCAAGAGTTGGGAGAGGGAGGGATGAATAGGCAGATCACAGAGGATTTTGAGGATATTGAAACTATTATGTAAGATATAATACTACAGCGGTGGATACATGCATGATATATTTGTCAAAACCCATTAAATGTACAACACTGAGAATAAACCCTAGTGTGAGCAATGCAATTTGGGTGATAATTATGGGTCAATATGAATTCATCAGTTCCAGCAAAGGTCAACTTGGGGTGCAGCATATTGACAGAGGGGGAGGTGGTATGTGTTAGAGGGCAGGGAGTATATGGGAACTCTGTATACTTTCCACTCAGTTTTGCTGTGAACCTAACAGTCTATTAAAAAAAAAACCACATTGAGAATCTGCTGCCAGTTACTGGGAGCCACCATTTCTCTGTCCTGAGTGGCCACAATCCTCTTCTGACTGGGCCCTTGTCTCCCTATGGATTATGCCCATGCTAGAGGCCTGAAGGTTCCTGCTCCAACACAAGTCAGGGCATGCTACTCCTGTGCTCGGCACGCCCAGTGTTTCTCAGCCTACTCAGAGGAAGCCCGAAGTCCCTGTCGTGGCCTCCTCGGCCCTCCTTTCCGACTCCCATCCTCCTCCTCTCCCTCTCGTTCACTCCGCTGCAGCCACACTGACCTCCTTGCTATCCCTCTAACACAGCAAACACACTCCTGCCTTCTGGCCTTTGTAGTGGCTGTTCCCTGTCCCTGCAATGCTCTTGCATGCATCCCTCCTTCACCTCCTGCAAGCCTTTGCAATGAGGTCTTCCTGTCTACCAGTGACAAACTGTACCTGCCCCCCACACACTGAGCTGCCCTTGCCTGCTCTATTTTTCATAGCATATCATCTTTCAATATACTATACTGTTTACTTGTTGCAGGAAGTGACACCCGACGGAGGGATATCAGATGTCAGGCAACTCTTTAGAGAGAGGAAGGAGATTTTATTAGCCGGCGGAGCATGTGGGGCTAGCAGCACCTAACACGCGCTCCCCGCAGTTAGATTTCTCACCACTTATATTCATTTGAACACAATTTCTTTGTCTAGGGTCCCACGTGTTACTCGTGACTCAAGGTGGGGAGGGGGGCAGGGGCAGACCTTGCACCTGGGTTTCTGAGAACTGTTTGTTCTCGGCCTTGATTTCTGTCATTGCTGGCCTTTCTGAGACTCAAGGACTTTCTGTCCTGTCCTTATATTTGCAAGAGTCTCCAGGAGGTCCCTTCCTCTGTCATCTTTTAAAGTTCTTCCTCTCTCACAATGACTTTTTCATGCGCTGTTTGTCGCCTCTTGACAAACTAAAAAATCCAGGAGGGCAGTGAATCTGTCTGTTTTGCTCACTGACGTATCCCAAGTACCTAGAGCAAAGCTTGGCACATGTTAGGAGCTCGACTGCCCCTGACACAGGTTCTTCTCTGTAGTTTATGCTTCCAAGGATGTTCTAGGCATATACAAATGAGAGATGAACATGTAAGCCAGTTCTTATATTTTGCCACGCTGTGATTCTGTTGCTTACCACCTTCAGTAACGCTACACACACCTTTAGTGGTATTTGGGAGGACTGAAGGAATAGAGTATTCAATATGTGGCAAGTGGGACAGAGAGGTGACAAGAATCAAAGGAGGCGAGTTAGGAAATGGAGAAAAATGATTCAACAGGAGCACAAGATCAGTGTACGAGACGACCAGAAGAAATATACGGTCCCAAAGAATCCTTGGAGTCATTTGAGTAATAGTTTATATTCTGGTTGCCTATTCATTTCCTATTCTGTTTGAATGATAAATGAAAGAGCCACCATCCCTGAAGGTTGGAAGAGCTGGTGATATCGAAACAGCAGATGTCTTGATGAGAACTGAAGAATGGCCCTGATTCTTCGTGTCATTACGTTAATAGAAATATAACCAGGGGCAAGCTCTCAAATAGCTGCTCTTTAGTTTCTAATTTATTTTCTATTGTTTTTATGAGACAGTCTCAGTCTGTGGCCAAAGGTGGGGGTGGAGGAGGGTGGGAGATTGCAGGGTTGGTTAAAATCCCTCAGGGTCTCACCCTGCAGGTCCAGACAGGCCCCATTCCCCACCCCCACCTCAGGAGGCAGAGCTTGCAAACACTAGGACTCCCATTGTAAGGCAGGGCGGGCCTGCCCCAATGATTTTCCTGCAGCTGAAGTATGTTTCCTTCTGTCTGAAAAGCCTGGGATTGCAGGTCTGGAACATGTATCAGTGGAGTAATGTCTGGGGAGAAAAGGACGATAACATGGAAACAGTGGCTGCCATGGCAACCACTGAAATAATAAACAACGTTTCCCCCTAGGACGAGCATAGAGTTTGGCCTGGTGGCAACATTAGGAAGGGAAATATTAATAAGTAATGCCCAAGTTAGAGTACGTGTTTGGCTTGATTTTTTTTTTTTTCTTCTGGGTTGAAGAGATTTCCTAAGTGCCTCTTTGGGCAAACTGAGGCAATTATATGTCATTCAAAACCTCATCTGTTTTTCCAGAGCTTTTTTTCAAAACAAAATAATTCAGAATGTCTGAACGGAGAAGTCAAAATCACCCTTTCCCCTTCTCATTCGTACTCTTCTGGAGTAAAAACTGCTATTAGTACCATCATAAACTGCCTGTATCTCTACAAAGGGATCGCTAAGCGGTTTCGTTTGTTCATTTGGTTGTGACTGAGTGCGTGAGACTTGGTAGGGCACAGTCAGTAATTCCACGCTTTCCCCCATTGCTTGCTCCAGATGTGCTCTAATGATGCCCTTTCTCAATCTCTGAAAGGCTGGTATTCTGGTCCAGTCCTGAGCTATTATTCTTTAAAGTTCTCCCAGTATTTGCAGGCCCAGGATATTGTTATCGCCAAAGCATCAGACTGCACTATTTGGGGCCTTGTGTAGGGCTGGCGGGTAACCAAGATGATCGAACAGAACACTGAGCCTATTTTTGCTGGTGTCATGCAGCGCCTTCTAATTCATCCATCAGGAAAGGATAGTTAGTAGTCATTGAGGGAAGTGTTGTGTCAGTTAAGTAGCTTCCTCAGAGCGGCTAGCACAGTTCTCGGCTGCTAGCTAGCACGCTACACTTTGACCAGTCCTTACCTTCTTCCATTTCATAGCAGCATGTCTGGGAGACAAAAATGAGTCCTCTAACCCAGAGCGATGGTTGTGAGAGAGAAGCTCCCATGTGACAGAGATCATTTTCTGGCAGGAGTTTCTCATTTAGGGAACCCACCCTGGGTAGTGGGCTCCTTGAGGGCAGGGTCATGTTTTTGCCACCATTGTATCCAATGCACGTCAGTGGCAGCATCTAGAATGAACAGGTGAAACCAGGGCTGTCCCACAATAGCCATGACGGATGCACGCAGGGCCGAGGTGCCCTCTTTGGCAAGGAAAGCTCCCCAGAGATGGCCTCACAATTTGGCCCTTACGACCATATTCTGTTGTGTTCTAAATCTCACCCTGTGTCTTACCTTTCTCTCATTGAACATGGTTGTGGGACTCTATCCCTATTTTTAGATTGTAAATTATGATTTTTGACTGCTTTATAGTGTTTTATGATATGAATATATTTAGACCAAACTCTCTGGAGATAGATACCTAGTTTGCCTACAACAATTAATTCCAATTCCTAGCTACCACCTCGCTCAAAGTATAAGAATACTTGTCTTCTTCCGAAATGAAATGTCTTTATTTGTTTAGTGTTTATTTATAATGGTTTTGGGATGAACCCATTGCTTTCATAACTAGTTTGTAAGTTCCCTTTGAGCAGATAATCATAGCATCTATCTCTTAGGGTAGTTGTGGGTATAGACAAGATCATGTGTATGAAGGACTTAGCCTATTATCTGGTAAGCAGAAAATTCTCAGTGGATGGTGGAAGCCCTCCAGAACCTAGAACATGTTAGGACTTTAATAAATACCAATTACAATAATGAATATTTAATTACCTCTGGTGATCTGGGGTCTCCTACCCCTTAAAGTGAGGTCCCAGACCACTTGAAACATGAGGTATTCAAGAGATAGTAATTACAAGAGTCACCATTAATCCTCTCAAATTATTCCTTTTTACAGATGATAAAGTTGAAACTCAGAGGTTATGCATCTTGTTTATGACATTCAGTGTAGTTAGTAACAGAAAGGGGCTTAAACTCTAATTCCAAAGCTTTATTTTTTTTAACTATTCTGCTATATTGCCACTCCCCAACCCCAGGGAAATGTGCTTAGATAATTACTATTCCAGCAACAACAGCCTTGGTTTTCTGTGTGTGGATAAACACAGAATTTAAGATTCAATTAATGTTCACTGAGACCTAACTTGTGCTAGGCCCTGCCAGGGCCATTTTTAGGGTAGATTGTTGTAAATTACCAAAAGATATTCCCTCTGCGTGAATATACAAGACGTGGTCAGTAGAAGTCAAGCTGGATTCTGGTCACTGCTTATTCCTTAACCTGGGCACCTGTGTGCACTTCACAGACTGCCCAAATATATGCTGTACCCCTGGGGTACAAGCTGCTATGTGTTTCCTCAGTGCCATGCCATTGAATCTTCCTCTCACAGCAGTCCTATGGGGCAAACACAATTATACTCCACAGATGAAGACACTGAGGTTCAGAGCTGACATTTCTAAGGCTACATGATCTCAAAGTGCAGATCCCGTGTTCAGATTGGAGTCCTTTGACTTCAGATGCAGAGACTGATTTAGTGAGGGTCACACTATAGGGAAGGAAAAAGAAATTTAGGATCACGGAGCAAACCTGCCTAGTTTGACAGCTACTGCTTGGATGATCCTCATGCTTTGATGTAGCTGCCTCTTGGGTGAGTGACGGGGGGTGGGGGTGGGGTGGGGACAAAGGTCCAGGAAAGCTGAAATCACTAGTGAGCTTAGGGCTATGCAATATGGCTGCTTGAAGGATATTATAAACTCCTGGAAAAGCCTTCAGGTTTCAATGCACACACTGCTTCTGCACAGGGATTAGTAAATATACCTGCTTTTGCAGAGGGGAATACGCTCAACCAAAGGCCAAGACAGCCTGCCCGTGGCCACGTGGAGGGCTGATGGGCAGTGTGGTTAGGATGCTGGCCTCCAGAGAAAGCCAAACTGGGGGTGCTATCTGGCTTGGCATATATGAGCCGACCTCTCAGAGTTCTGGTCTCACCGCCTACATTATCCTTCAATGACTTTTCTAGTCCTTTGGAAACTGAACTTTTGATCTCCATTAAGGCTCTTTAGGGTCCCAAAGTAAAAAAAGACTTCTAATTTAGAATATTCTATGAAATCATTGTCTCAACAAGATATCTGCACCCCCGTGTTCATAGGACTGTCACTCAGAATACCCAAAGTATGGAACCAACTTAAGTGATTGACAGTTGAATGGACAAAAAAAAAATAAAATATATATATATATATATATATATACATGTATATATATATATATGTGTGTGTGTGTGTGTGTGTATATAATATTTATTATTCAGCCTTTAAAAGAGGGACATTCTATCATTTGTGACAACACAGATAAACTTTGAAGATATTATGCTAAGTGAAATAAGCCAGATAGAGAAAGACAAATAACTCACAGAATCACTTACATGTAGAATCTTAAAAAAACAAACAAAAAAACATTATCAAAGTCATAAAAACAATGTGGAAACCAAACCGGCAAGGGGGTGAGGAAAATCGTAAGAGGTTGGTAAAAGGGTATAAACTTAATAGCTGTAAGATGAATAAGAGCTGAGGATCTAATGTGTAACATGGTGACTATAGTTGATAACTTTGTATTATGTAATTGAAATTTATTAAGAGAGTAGAACTTAAATGTTCTCATTAAGAAAAAAAGAAAGAAGAAAGAAAAAAAGAGCAAGAGAGAGAAGGAAAGAAAGAGAGAGAAAAGAAAGGTAAGTATGCAAGGTGGTAGATGTGTTAATTAACTCTTTGGAGAAAATATTTTCACAATGTATATGTATATATATCAAACCACACTTGATCTTAGACAGAAGGTCGAAAAGCAATATATATATATATATATATATATAAAATCATTATGTTGTATACACAATTTTTTCAATTATACCTCAGTAAAGCTGGGGGTGGAAATAATGTTCTTCTAAAGCACGGGAGATTTTTCTGCTAGTGAATGGGATGCATATTTGGAAGGGCTATTTTCAAATTACTCTTTGTAGGCATTCCCTTCCTCCAATGCTGGGAGTTAACTGTGCTAGGTGCTGGAAACATCACAGTACTCTGTCTTACTTTGAGAGGGTTTACATGTAGAGTGAAGCAGACTAATAAACAAGGCATTTATAACCCAGGATAATAAGAGCTAAAACAGGTACTATAATACCTTGGGGGGATCACAGAGGGCTTCCTGGAGGAAGTGATATCTAACCTGAGCCCTGAAGGCTGAGTAAAAAGTGGAAAGGGAAGAGAGTTTCAGGCAGATCTGTGCAAAGGCTCAGAGCAACTCACAGCCAGCTTGTTTGAAGAACCGAAAGGGTGGGAAACTAAAGGCCCCACTGTGTGTGTGTGTTTTAATGTTACATTCATTTATGGAGACTTTATTCTGGGGGCAATAAGAAGCCTGGAAGGAATTTGAACAAGGATTACCCTGCTCTGAAGTTGAGAAATACAACTTTGGCCCAAGGGAGAAGGGAATGAGAATGGGGCAGAGACTATGGACAGGGAGCTCCGTTAGAATCCTGTCCACATGTGGGGTTAAGCAAACCTGAAAAACCCATCTAACTGTGCCCATTAGGAGAAGCGCCTCTCTAGAATCTCTGCGGCCCTGCCTCCTCATGTGGGCATGAGCCTGCAGTTCTGGCTTCCAGACCAATGCTTTGCTCCAAAGCTTCGGCCCCATCCTTTCCCTACCCTGCAGCTACACTTTCCTTCCAACATCCCAATGGCCTTCAGACACATTGTACATATTTCTTCCTGTGCCCTTTAGTTTCCCTTCTGACACTTTTCTGATCTTTTCTTGACTTCCCCAGGGGCAGACACAGAGATAAATCTGTTGGCTTTTTGGTCACAGAGCCTGGTCTGGTTTCTAGTTCAGGCCTGGCACTTCTTAGCTCAGCAGGACAGAGGTTACAGCTTCCCCCTGGCCTGGAACTGGGCCAAGGGACAGTGAAGAGAGTTCTGGTTGCTAAGAGAAGCTGATTCTGGTCTCTTTCATTGGTAGTGTGGGACCATCTCCCCATGGTTCTCAACCCAGGCTGCACAATAGAAACACCTTCAGGGGCCTTAAAAAAAAAAAAAAAGGCTGGTTCCCACCTCAGAGATACTGATTTAATTGTCATGGGAAGAATCCAAGCATCCACAGTTCTAAGCAGTTTTAAAAGCCTCAGCACTAATTCTAAGGCATGGACAGAATGGAGAACCACAGCTCACTTAGTATCATTTTTCAGAGATACGCTGACACTAGGTGGAGTGTCAGCTCTGGCACTTAATTTTTATTTCTTTTTTTTTTACTGGGCTTACCTTGGACAAATCGTAGCTTCTCTGAGCATCCTCTGTGCACTCCTCTGTAAGGGGGGAGGTTAACAGCACCTACCTCTTAAGATGGTTATGGAATGGCCAAGTCAAGCGTTTGCACAGCCTGGGACATAGTTTCCAAAGCTGAGCACTGACTGGTTGTTTTCTTCTTATTATAATACTTTCCAGTTAGGCATTTCCCATCCATTCAGTTCTTTTTCAGGCTCAGCTGCTTTAGGGTGAGTTAGGGGACCAGATTTCTAACACTCCTCTGTGAGAGACATTTTAAGTGAGGGAGAACGGTGCACGATTAAAATTCTTGCAAAATGATTACATAGAATAAGTTTGTCTCCAGAGGCCCACCCCCATGTCCTCTCCCTGTGCCCTGAGGGTTTTAGACAGGATTTGAGGCTAGTGGAAGTCCTTCAGTACCAAGCGTGCATCCCCAAGGAGGATGGAGAGAATGCTTCTGGATAGTTTTCCTTTAATAAGTGGTTTCAATGACATTATAAAATAAGGCTTTCCATAGCTTTCCTACCAAAGTACATTCCATTGGTCTCTAGATAGCTGCACCCCTCCTGGTGGCCTGTGTGGTTTGTTCCCATAGGTGGGCTCTCCCAGTCTCCGCCCATTTTTCTCTTCCTTTGAGTGTAATTGAGGGGGCTGTGAGAAGGGGAATTTTAGTCCTCTTGGGTCCACAAAGAGCTGGGTCCCCTAACTCCTGAGATCACAGCTATGCTTTGCCGAGCACAGCGGAAATGTCAATGGAGGAGAGAAAGGCTAATGTAACTACATCCCCACCACAGGACAAAGACTCGCAATACACCTCTCATAAGAGTTTCTCTCCAAAGATTTGAGACTCAAGAGGGCGGGCAGTGGTGTTCCGGGACAGCTGAAATTGAGCTTCAAAGGGACGCTCAGAGACCCAGGAACAGCTGATGGGAGAAGCTCATGCCTTCCCCGTAGTTGCGATAGAGTTCTAACGCAAAGGATACTTGTGTCCTTTCTGTAGAGACCCGCTCTCCATTAAGACAGACAAGTAATGCTTTCAAATGTGAGTCCTACATGGATGAAGGCAAAGAGTCTAACAGCAATGCAGTTTCTGAGAGTTAAACCATTTTAAGAAGCAGTTCATGCTCCCCAAGAATTTTTAGATGGTGTCACAGTACCTGGATGTCCCATGCATTGAATCACTTCATAATTCAGCCATCATTTGTAATTGTCCCAGTGAGCATCTGTTTCTTCTGTTTTATAACAAATATGTCACAGGGTCCGAACGCATAAATTGTAGGCATTGTTTGGTGATTAAACTGCTTCTCACACAGGCAGCTCTATGTAGAATGACCTAGGGTGAGTGGTTGCATGGCTTTAATTGTGAGTTCTGGAGAACTATATGACCAGTTCACGGTCTTAAAAAGCTTTATTGGGAAATTAAAAACCATCATAGCTTGATATTAATTATGAACAATTATAAAAAATTACGACTTCCACATTAATTCTTATAGTTTCCATTAAACTTTATTTAATGATGCTTAATCATTTCCCCTGAGCCAACCTGGCAGTATAGTTAGTGAGATAAACTATGTCAAGTGGTTAGCACAGTGTCAGACATTTAATAAAGAGACAGGAAATTACAGTCTTCGTTTCATCATGGGAAAATGGTAATTTTTCCAAAAGATAAAAGCACTTTGGAAAAACTTAATTTTTTTTGAAAAGAGGAATAAAACTAATGCTGATTGAATGGCTAGTCTGATTATCTAAGAATCACAGTATCCATGAAATTTGGGTCTAGGTATTCACTGACATTGTCATTTTGATTGGTTTTAACCTTTCTTGATATGAATAACATTAGCAGCAGATCTTGTAATTATTATATTATTATAAATATTAATATTGGTGGTAATAGTCATAACTATAGTTGGCATCAGTTGCTTTATTTAACCAGTATTCCAGCTCCCGGCTTTTGGTAATATCTAGATTTTCCTTTGGATAATTACCCCTCCCCATTGGACTGAATCTTGGTTGGGATGTCCAACTGTACACTTTTCTTCGGAGGGTGATGCAAAGATGGTGAAGCTGATTTATTCTGAGAGAAACACCTTGAAGTTACTATCATTACAAGGGGTGGTTAAGAAGTTTGTAGAATGCAGAAGAGTAAACATAAACTATTATTTTTCTTTTTCAATATATTTCCCCTTAAACTTAACGCACTTTTCAAATCTTTCAATACGTTTATTAATACCCTTGAAAAATAATGTCTTGGTTTTGCCCTCAAAATTGCAGTTTTAACCTCTTTGTTGTCTGTATATTTCTCCCACTGAGCTGTTTTTTTCATATTTGGAAACAAATAATAATCAGATGGAGCCAGGCCTGGACTGTAAGGAGGGTAGTTTAAGGTTTGGAAGCTACAGTCGTGAAGAGTTGCCAACATAACATTACTCTTGTGTGGGGTGCATCGTTGTGCAAAGACAGCACCCCTTTGAGCCATTTTCCTCTTCTTTTCTCCTTCACAGATTCTTTTAACTGTTTCAGCAGACTGGAATAGCACTCTCCAGTTATTGGGACACCCTTATCCTTGTAATTGATTAGCAGGACACCCTCTGTATCATAGAAAACTGTAGCCATGGTTTTTCCAGCTGATTGTCACACCTTCAACTTCTTAGGGGGTGGTGTGCCCTTTTCCTGTCACTATGTGGACTCCTGCTTTGACTCAAGCTCATAATGATGAACCCAAGTGTCATCAGAAAATCTGGTTTAAAACTTCATCTTTGTTGTCTCTGCAGAGGTCCAAAAATTGTCATGAACACTCGACATACTGTTGTTTTTGAAGGGGCGTGAACACTCTTGATACACATCTTGCACTGACTTTTACCCTTAGATGGCAATGGAGAATATTCAAAATGGTTGTAGGTGATGCTCCAACCATTTCTGCAAGCTGCTTTGTATTCAATCTGGCATCTTCCACTACAAGATTTTCAACTTTTTTGGCAAGATCTGAAGAAGAGGCCTCAACGGGGCGTCCCAGATGGAGGTTGTCTGCAATCGTCTCTCTGCCTTGCTTGAAAAGGCTGTGCCACTTGTAAACCATGGATTTCCCAGGGCAACAGTCCTTGTAATCTGCTAACATCTCTTCCAGAATGGTTTGAGGTGTTTTTCCTTATTTTGTGAGGAACTTAATGATGGTGCAGAATTCAATTTTATCCTTATGTGGGGTTTTCTTCATCTTTGATGCACTTCTTCAGCAATATCTGAAAGAACATGGACACAAGGAGGCTGAAATTTGGCATATATACTAATAATGAGTCACACAATAAAACTGTGTACCAGTACTCCCAACTCTCCAATAACCCCCCATTCTGTGAATTTCTTGACCACCCTTCACTTCCTATCTCTTACCTGGGGGCTTTCCTGACTCCTGCTTCCTGGTTCCTCCCAAAGCCTGGCCATTCTACTTATTCTTCAATCTATCAACTATCTTAGAGCCATCCAATACATTTTCTTTCTTCGTAAGTTAACCAGAGGCGATTTGCTTCGCTTAGTAATCAAAGAACCCTAGATAATATTTGGGAGGTAACATGAATAACCGTAGCTGTGACTTTTTTCACCATTTCCAAAGCCATCATAGTCATAACTGACATTTACTTACTATTTGTTATTTCTGGGCACTATTCTTTTTTTTTTTTTTTTTTTAAT
>PVKE010035243.1:0-16970 GCA_004027555.1 Craseonycteris thonglongyai | reverse complement strand
ATGCTTATCTCAAAAAGCTATTGAGGGCATTGAATGTCAGAATTCAATACAGGGCCTGGTGGCTAACATAAAAGAGGCCTGGTACTAATTATCCTCTTTCTCCAATACAAAGCACGGATGAGCTCAGCAGGTACTCTCCTAGGATCCTGTGTCATCCCTTTTACCATATTTCAAGGGGGGAAAAGCAATAACCAAAATAGACTGACAGAGGACATTGAGGAGGGCAGTTTAGCTCCTTTCCCAGGTATCAGTCACGGAAGAAGGAGGTGTTGCGGAGAGCAGATAACTCCCTGAAGGAGTATCCTTCCTGTTCCCCTTTGCTTCAGGGGCAGTGATTCAGGGGACACTTGAGCCAAAAGCCTGGCTGAGTGAAGAGAGCATAAACATGTCTGTTCCTTTGTGTTTTTTCACATTCACTTACCCTTGGAAAAGCCACCAAGTTGATAGGTGAGCTGGTTCACGTAATTTTTTTGCTGGAGTAAAATGTGGCTCTATTGGCCTTTTATACATTGACACACTATCACTGTTAACACTAGTTATGTGACTTTATTAAACTTAACCTTAAAGGAGAGCATGGGAAGAAATGAGATAAGCTATGAACTTGATATTTCCCTCCTGCCTTTGTTGTCTTATCGAAGATCCACCTATTTGGCTAGCTGTCGAAACTACAAATCCTTGTATCGTTGTGGCTTCTCCCAATATTATATTTCATGCCCAAGCAACAGCAGAGATGGTATTCCAGTGCAATGAATAATTTTACTCCTCTTAGTAATTTAGTAATGCAGGTTTCCTACATTTGGAGTCTCCACCATCCTTGGGACTTATGGACCTGAAACCCTGAAAGCATCTGACTTTATGCAGCAGAAGGAAAAAGAGAGAACAGGGAAAGACACACCTGCTTCTTAAAGGCTTCAACCGAGAAGAGCTACTCTTCAGACACACGGCTGTACCTAGAGGTGAAGGGGACTAGGAAATGAGTTTGTGGAGAGGCATACACACTCTAGCAACAACTCTACTCTATGGAAGGGAGAAAAACAAATTTTGGTGAACAGCAGCTGTTACACCTCTGTGATGATCTTTTCTCATGAATTTTCTGTCTTGCCAACTTCGTTGCCTTTTTTTCTTTAAGCTACAAACATGCCCATTCATCAACTATTTTAGATGCTTACTATCTGTTTTTCAAGTACTATGCTAAGTCCCAGGGTTCCTATCTTGCCTTTCTTCTCCATCCCACATTTTAGTTATTGCCAGTGGATAGCCTTTCTCTTTGCACTGTTTTGGCAACTGAATCCACTTATCAGAATTTCAGCCACTGCCTCCACATGCTGCCACCACCCCACAAGCTCTATCCCAGATTCTCTCTCTCCTAAGCACTGCCTCCTAGTGGCACCTGGCACACCTACCTCAACTTGTCCCAGCCTTTATTCCCCGCTCTTACATGTACTCCTGTTCCTCTGTCCTCTGCTTTTGAAAAACTTTGTAAAAGGCTTACTTAGGAACTAGTATGCTCATAGCTCCTTTCCTAAATTCCTTTTTTTTTTTCTTAAATTATATCACTTTTAAAACAAAGGTAAAGGGAATGGAGAAAAAATTCATGTGTGCAGCTTTCATGAGAAAGGAAAGAAGAGAGAAAGCAAGAAAGCAAACGTTAGGCCATAGAGCATCTGGTGTCAGCAACAAAGTGCTGCCACAGACGCCTGCCTGGCAGAAAGGTGGAGGTCAGAACCACAGCCACTATCAAGATGGCCGTTGTCATGGATCTTGGGAGTTCATGGCTGTGGAAGAGCCTATAATTTTTAAATAGTTATATATTTGAAGTCATTTATGAATATTATAAATGTTTGATATTATCTAACCTATTTAAGCTGACCAGATGTACCTTTTTAAATGGGACAGAAACCAACGGTACCATTTTGTTTCAAACAGTACGTATGGTCATCCTAGTCTCACTGAGCTAATTTTAAGGTGTCAGTAGGCTGACCATATGTACTGTTTGAAACAAGACAGTACCGTTGTTTTCTGTCCCGTTTTAAAAAGTACGTCTGGTCAGCCTAAATCTATTTCTCTTATACTGAGTCACATACTTTAAGGAGCCAGTATTTTCTATATTAGCATATATAGACAAATTAAACACTAAACCTAACATTTAGCTGAATCTATATGACTCTGATTTTCACAAAATCATACAATCATCTCAACTCAATCCAGCACACACAAATACAGACATATGCACACAAACACACATAAATGACTAAATGTCTAATTTAAACTAAGCCTTAGAAAATTATCTGAATACAGAATGCCCCCATGATTCTACTACCTAATTTTAATATTTTATTAATTTTGAAAACTTTCTGTAACATTTGATTTATTGTGTGAATCTTTACATGTTTTTGTTTGTTTATTTGTTTGTTTGTTTTACTTGACTGAGGTTAGTTATATTAACTTCTTTCCATTGGGTTTCAGGTTTTTAATATAACTCTTCCTTTTTAATTGTTAAATTTATTAGGGTGACATTGCTTGGTAAAAATTATGTAGGTTCCAGGTGTACAGTTCTACATTACTTCACCCATGTATTTCATTATGTGCTCAGCACCCAGAGTTGGTTCTCTTTCCATCAACATATATTTAATGCCTCCTCCCTACTCCCGCACATCTCTCTCCGTTTACCCTCAGGTAACCACTAAACTACTGACTGTGTCTGTGACTTTTTGTTTCTTTGTTACTTTCAGTTTTATATTCCACCTGTAAGTGAAGTTACATGTTTCTTGATTTTTTTCTGTCTGACTTATCTCATTATGATAATTTCAAGGTCCATCCATGTTGTCAAAAATGGCTGTATTTCATCTTTTCTTATCACTGAATAGTATTCCATTGTGTAAATGTACCACAATTTATCCAGTCATCTATCAAAGAGCACTTTGATGTTTCCATAACTTAGGAACCATGAACAGTGCTGCAATGAACATTTGGAATACATATATCTTTGCAAGCTAGGGTTTTCAGGTTTTTTGAGTAGATACTCAGAAGAGGGATTGCTGGGTTGTATGCGAAATCCATTCTTAATTTTTTGACAAACCTCCATACTGCTCTCCCTAATGGTTATACCAATTTACATTACTGCTGGCAATGTACGAGGGTTTCTTTTTTTCCACAGTCTCTCCAGCACCATGATTCCTTGTCTTGTTGATTGTAGCTATTCTAACAGGTATGAGGTGGTATCTCATTGTGTTTTGATTTGCATGTCCCTAAAAGCTAGGGAAGTTGAGCATTTTTTTCATATATCTTTTGACTGTTTGTATGTCTTCATGGGAGAAGTGTCTGTTCGGGTCTTCTGCCCATTTTTCAAAAGGATCATTCGTCTTTTGTTGTTGAGTTATATGAATTCTTTATATATTTTATATATTAGCCCCTTATTAGAGGCATTGTTTGCAAACATTTTCTCCCATTCAGTCTGTTGCCTCTTTAAGTCCCATTCATTTATTTTTGCTCTTACTTTTTTTTTTGAGGTCAAGTTCATAAAGTCCTCTCTGAACCCAAGGGCTATAAGTGTAGTACCAATGTTTTCTTCTATGCAGTTTATTTATTGTTTCAGGTCTTATGTGGAGGTTTTTGATCCATTTTGAGTTAATTTTAGTATACAGTGACAGTTCGCAGTTCAAATTCATTCTTTTGCATGTGATTTTCCAATTTTTCCAGCACCATTTATTGAAGAGGCTTTCTTTTCTCCATTGTATATTTTTTGCTCCTCTGTCAAAAATTATCAGTCCATATAGGTATATGTCAGTTTATTTCTGGTTTTATACTCTGTTGCATTGGTCTGTATGTCTGTTTTACTGCCAATACCAAGCTGTTTTGACTATTGACTTTTTATAGTATAGACTGAAGTCGGGGAGCATCATACCTCCAGTATTATTATTTTTTCATAGGATTGATTTGGCGATTCGGGGTCTTATGAGGTACCATATGAATCTGATAATACCTTTCTATCTATTTCTTAAAAGAATGTCTGTGGGATTTTGATGGGAATTGCATTAAAGCTGGTTATTGCTTTGGATAATATGAACATTTTAACTATGTTGATTCTTTCAATCCATGAACACAGAATATCTACTTCTTTGTGTCTTCAATTTCTTTTTATAGTGTCTTGTAGTTTTCCTTGTAAAAGTAACTTCATGTTCTTTGCTAAGTTTATTCCTAGGTATGTTATTCTTTCTGTCGTGATTGCAAAAGGTATTGTTTTTCTCATTTATTTGTCTGCAGTTTCATGGTTCATATATAAAAATGCTATGGATTTTTGCACACTGATTTTGTATCCAGCAACTTTACTGTATTCTTTTATTATTTCTAATAGTTTTCTGATGGCGTCATCAAAATTTTCTATATAGAGTATCATGTTGTCTACAAAAAGTAACAGTTTAACTTTTTCACTCCCAATTTGGGTGCTTTTTATTTCTTTCTCCTGCCTGATTGCTCTGGCTAGAACTTCCAAAACTGTGTTGAATAATAGTGGTGACAGGGGACATCCCTGTCTTCTACCTGATTTTTCCCTATTCAGCACGATATTCACTGAGGGTTTGTCACATATGGCCTTTATTATGTTGAGGTTCTTTCCTTCTATACCCATTTTATTAAGTGTTTTGATTATAAATGGATGTTGTATCTTGCCTAATGCTTTTTCTGAATCAATTGATATAACCATATGGATTTTATCTTTTATTTTGTTTATGTGGTGTATCACATTGATCAATTTGCATATGTTCAACCATCCTTGTGCCCCTGAATGAATCCCACTTGATTGTGATGCATAATCTTTGTAATGCATTGTTAAATTCTATTTGCTAGTATTTAGTTTAGTTTTTGTTTGTTTGTTTGTTTGTTTGTTGCATTGGTGTTCATCAGAAATATTGCTCTAGTTTTCTTTTTAGTGTGTTGTTCTTTCTAGGCTTTGTTCTTAGGGTAATGTTGATCTAGTAGAATGAATTGAGAAGTATTGCCTCCCCTTCAATGTTTTGGAAATGTTTGAAGAGGATAGGTTTTAGTTTCTTTGAATGCCTGGTAAAACTCATTAGTGAGACCATCTGGTCCTGGATTCCTGTTTCGAAGGAGGTTTTGGAAGGTTATTTTAATTTCCTTACTGTTGATTGGTCTGTTTTGATTATCTGGTTCTTCTTAATTTCATCTAGATAGACTATATGTTTCTAGAAATTTGTTCATTTCTTCTAGGTTACAAAATTGGGTGACATATAGGCCTTCAAAATATCCCTGTATGATCCTCTGTATTTCTGTGGTATTAGTTGTAAATTCCCCCTCTTTCCTTTCTAATTTGGATTATTTGTGTGTTTTCTCGTTTTCCCTTGGTGAGCCTAGCCAGGGAGTTATCAATTTTATTAATATTTTTCAAAGAACCAGCTCTTTGTTGCATTAAAGTTTTTCTATTGTTTTTCTGTTCTCTATTTCATTTAGTTCTTCTTTTCATGTTTTAATTTAAATATCTGGGTAATTATCAGTGGGGCTTTCTATTTCAAAAATTAATTATTATTTGCTGCATTTCTCAAATTTTCTGCTAAAAATCCAGGAAAAATTCAGTCCCGCCTGATGCTATTTACTTTCTCTGATTCATTTTGTTACTGACTCCTCTCCCCAATAGTTAAAAATACAGCTAACCTACTTATTAAAAGCAAATCCTGAGTAATAGATAAATAACAGATGAACATTCTCTATCAACACCTCATTGTGGCTTTAAGAGATGCCAATAGTACTATATAATCTTTTGGAAGACTTAATTGTTCCCTATTGCACTTTTCAGAAGAGAAGAAAAAAAAAATACTGCAATTGGTATAGAAAATCATATTTTCAGCTGTATTAAGCTGAACATTTAATTGGTAGTTTCAGAAAAGAGAAAATAAAAATGTGTTTCTGGAGATAATGGGGTTCCCCTTTTTTATATCGTGAGGTCCCCTCCCCCTTTTTATTTCTCTCTTAACATAAAATTTGTGTAATAATTCAAATAATCATGTTTTAGCTTTCTAAAGTGTGGTGTTTCTCAAGTATGTGGAAGAAGTTGACTCTTTTAAGAAAATGTTATAGACTGTGTAACAGCTTTTTTAAACATAATCATGGACCCTTTAGAATTCTAGTCACATTATTAAAACAAATATGTACCTATCTGATATTTCTTTTTCAACAGTGGCTCCAAAGTTCTTTCATGATTAATTTAAACTTATTTGAGACTTATAATTTATACATTTGTCCTAGTTTCAAAGAAGTGTGAGGTGACATTATTAAAAAAACCTATGCATTTGGACCATTAAAATGGAAACTGTAAAGAGGGGATGCTGGGGTTGCTCAGTGGGTTGAGCGCTTGTCTTACACCCTGGTTCCAAGGATCAAATCCTGGTTCCACCCATGTGGACCCATATCCTGAACTGGGGTGTGCCCCCAGTTTTATTCTCACCGAGGTGAGCTTTCTATGTGGGAGGTTCCTCAGTTTGGCTTCCACCTGGGGAGTGCTTCCCTTGCAGAAGGCCCCTGACCAGTTCCTGTCTTGTGCAACCTGACACCCAACTGAGGAATGAAACTGTGTAGAAAACTAATGATGTGCAACTCTGGAGACTGCTCTGGCCCTCCCCCTTCTCTCTCTCTGTCAAAAACAATAAAAATAAAATTTTTTAAATGTAAAGAGAAATATAAATAATTGTACTAAAATTCTATACTCCATTTTCTGCAAGAAAGTAAAAAAGAAACTACAACTAGTGAAACAACTAGTTCATTGTCATTTTTTAAAACAAAAAAAGGTAAATACCTTAATTTCTCAAGAGCAACAGTTATTTTCTAGACATGAACTATAAAATATATATATAATGTAAATATTTACAAAAATGACATAAAACAACATAAAAATTGCATTTAATGGTAATTCTTTGGGGGGGAAATGCAAAAACACTTCTTAGAATGAAAGCTTGAAGTTTGAATATGAACTGCTAACAGAATAAAAGTGTACAAAAAGAGGCCTAACCTGATGAGTCCCTGAAAAGTGGCTATATTTTAATCTAACTTGAACAATGTAACCAAATATTCTCAGAAGAACAAGAACTGCATACTTAGCCTGTCCAGTTACCTTCTTATAACATTATTTTCCCAGCCACCAATTTGATGGAAATTTAAAGGCAAACAGTTCAAGGCTAGGCAAAGTTGGGACTGTATATAGTCTGTGTGGTTGAACAGAGGTCAACATAATATGAATTAGCTGTGCAGAGAGCAAAGTAAACATTTTGCTGTGTAAACAGGAATCCAAACTTTCCTAATAAAGAACCAACTCAGAATTGAGCCTCTGTGATGTGTGTAGACCCAGTTCATTTTTTCCATTAAGAATTACTATCTCAAGGAAACCAGGATGGCTCAGTGAATTAGAGCTTGCTTTGCAACCCCGGGGACCAAGGATTGAATCATGGCCCCAGCACATGTGGACCCATAGTCTAAACTGGGTTGTGCTGCCCATGCAGGAGGCCCCAGTTTGGTTCTCACCCCCAGGTTCAATCCCTGGCTTGAGGGGGTGTGCCTCCCATGAGGGAGGACCCCAGCCCAGTTTCTTCCCTGTGTGTCCCCTGCCCACCTGTATGGAACAAAACCATGTTGAAAACTGATGACATACAACTATAGAGACTGCTTTGGGCCGTCCCTCTTCTCTCTGTCTTTCTCTGTCTGTCTCTCTCTCTGTCCCTGTCAAGAAAAATAAAATAAATCCTTTAAAAAAAGAGAGAAATTACAACCTCAGCTATCTTAGATCTTTCTGGCTGAGATTCTAGAATGCTTTTTTTGACTTGTTATTGTTAAAACATTTACACATATTATAAAAATAGAGATAATAATATATACCTATCACCCAGTTAATAAAATCTGCATATAACTAATGTTGTGTATATACAGACACAGCCTTCCTCTTTCATTCCCCCACTTTAGATGATATTAAAGAAAACCTGGAATATATTATTTTATTCATAGATATTTCACTAGGAAACCCAAAAAGGTAAGGACTATATAAAAAAGAAGAAGAAGAAAAAGAATATAACCATAGTATCATCATCATACCTAAGGACAATAATTGTCAATGATTCTTATGGCAATTTATCTCTAGGATGACCATAAATAATTTATTCTCTTTTCCATTGTATGCCATTCCCTGTCAAGAGGTAAAGACTATTCCTCCACCTTACTGAGTCTTGGCTGGCCTGTGACTGCTTTGGCCAATAAAGTATGGCAGAAGTGATGCTGTACTAGTTTCACATCTTAACTTTAAGAGGACTCGATGTTTCCACTTCCCTTTTGGGAGTACCACACCTCCCCATAAGACATCTTACTACCCTGCTGAAGTGACCATATGGAGAAGTTACATATGCTCTTTGGGTTATATATTTTCATGAGAGAGAGAGAGAGAGAGAGAGAGAGAGAGAGAGAGAGAGTCATTCGAGCATCCTGAATGTGTCCAGCTTTTCAACTACCCCCATGAAGATACTAGACATGTGAGTGAAGTTTTTCTGTATTCTCTACACAAGTTCAGAAACCAACCAAATATAACTGAGAGACCCCAGCTGACACTGTGTAGAGCAGATGAATGTCCCAGCCAAGCCCTGCCTCAATTTTTGATCCATAGAATAATAAATAATAAAATGACAATTGTCTTAAGCCAGTATGTTTTGGCTTAGTTTATGAGAAATAGATAACTAAGACAATTCCTAAATATTATTAATGTCCACCTAGTGTTCAACTTTCTCCAATTGGTTCATAAATGTTTTGGTTTAATAATACTGCCTTATGTAAATGTTTCCCATTTATCAGATACTTTAAAAAAATTACCTCTTGTAATATGGTAGCTCCATATTGATAAGTAATTTGGGCAAAATTGCTATCCCCATCACTCATATGAAAAGAAACTAAGGTCAAACGAGAGTAAAGGAGTTACCAGAAATATTGTATCCAGAATTCAAACCCAGGTCTTTGGATTTAAAGTTGGGGGCTCTTCATCTTATTCCAAAGTTGGTTGGATCTTCAGATATTTATATTACCATTATTGGCTCTAATAAAACTCATTTTTGAAACCATAAATAAATAAATGTTTCTCTACTCCTCATCCTTATACCCTAAGAGGTATTTATTTCTCAAATGTATTCCTCTTGTCCATCTCTGCCACTTGATCCCTAGTACAGGCTTTACTGATCTCACTTGCAGTTTTATTTATTAGTACCACAGTCCTAATTGATCTCAAAGCCTCTGGTACACCCCTCTTTGTTTTCTCCTCCATTCCACTGCCAGATACATTTATATAAAACTAAAGTTGGCCACCTTGCCTTCTCTATCTAGTAATGTTTAACAAATCTCAAACTAATACCCATGAAAAGTGATATTTTCAAAGGGCTATGAGTTCCCCTAGAAAATGTTAAGATTTCCTGAATCTTTGTGAAAACTTAAAACCATATAATGACTTTCTGAGTCAATAAACTAATCACTTAAAAACAGAGTCCTGCCATCTGCCTGACTCCAGTGTCTATGACTCTTTTAGATGTACAATGTGACCTCAGGATGCTAACACATGCTGTATAAGTGAACATTTTTAAAGTCAATTGGCTAGTAAAATCCATGAAAGAATTGAATGATTATATAACAATGACATAGCCATGCAGAAATCAGAACAACTTGTACCATAACATTTTATAGCATCATATCAATTACTAACAATGCATTTTCAAAACATGATCCATCGTTGTACAAACCAGTGGTTTGATATCAATGGATATGTTGGAATGTAAGAACTGAACTAAAAAAAAAAAAAAAAAGGAACTGAACTACCTTTCTGAGCACAGTTCTAGAAACAATTTTATTAGATAATTGCTTAATGCAGAATTCAATAATGCCCCAAAACAAAATTGAACTTCAAGTAAATAAAACCTTTTATAAGTGTCAAAAACACCACTTATATTAGCTTTCAAAGCCTAGTAGGAACAAAATTTGAATAAAGGATTAGATTATATTATTCTAAAGTATTACAGTAATAAAATCTTTGAAGTGTGTAATACTATTGTGACAAAATACTTTTACAAAAAGACATTGATTGAAGTTAAAATAGAGAAAAATATTTCACCTTTTAGATCCAACTACATATATTAGTCAAACTCCAAACGTTCTTTACCCACAGATCTGTCAAATATTACGTTACTGATGATACTTTGAATTCACTGGTTTTGCAAATATTTTTGTCAGTTACTCATTTTCATTTTTTTGTCATTGTAATGGTTTTCTAGAACTGCCATTAAAAGATACCACAAAATAGGTGACTTGAAACAATAGAAGTTATTTCCTAACAATTCTGGGACCTTGGAGTCCAATATCAAGGTATTAGCAAGGTTGGTTCTGTCTGGAGGCTCTGAAGAGAAATCTGTCCCATGCTTCTCTTCCAGATTCTAGTGGCTGCTACCAATCCTTGGGGTTCCCTGACTTGCAGCTGTAGCTGCCTCCATTGTCACATGGCATTCTTTCTGTGTGTCTCTGAACCCAAATTTTTCTCTTTGCTAAGGACACCAATTATTGCATCAAGGCCCATGGCAGTCCACTATGAATTTATCTTTACCTGATTATGTCTACAAAGACCCTATTTTTGAATAAGATTATATTCACAGATGCCAGGGATTAGGATTTCCACGTGTCTTTTGGGAATATACAACCCACAACAGACATATTAAGAGGTATAATTATAAGCAGTTTTAATCTAGTTTTATTTTTGTACTCATTTACCTAACATTATAAATAAAAATAATATAAATCATCTTTGGATTTCTGAAATAAGTATCTTTCTCTTAAAAGGAGTCTGTATTTTATTCAAGTGTGAGAAACTCTGACCTTCAGGAAGAAGTCTGAGCTCTCGATAATGTCATATTAGACGTTTCACAGCTTATTGCTGTCCCTCTCTACTATGATCCTCCACCACCACTTTCCTTGCGTTTTATCCATCAGCAATATAACCAGCTTATAATTCCTCAAGACAAAACACATTCTTTCATGTCTTCCTGTCTTTGTTCATTCTCTTGCCTCTGCCTGTAATGTTCTTTCCTTTTCAATCTCCTCATCCTTCAGCTGCATTCTTTTCTACCTCCCACTCAAAGTCTCAATTCAAGTGCCATCTTTTCCAACAGTTTTCTATGGAGAATCCCCCTCATCAGCACTATCACCATCCCTGGGAACTGAGCCAAGTAAGACCTCAGTAGGGTTTCTATGTCCCACATCTGTCTCTTCCAACAGATCTTAATATCGTGATGTCAAGAGACAGTATCTTCCCAACTTTTTGGACTCCAGCTTTTACACAATAGTCATAAAATGTTAAATGAATGTCTGCATATATGCAATAGAAAGAGTCCCACCCACCATTTTTACTTCTAAGATACTTCTGCTAAAACATTTACATTGTCCCATATGGGAGGATGGTATCAGAAGCAGGTCACATAAGCAGGGAGCAAGCTCACATAAATATTTCTGCCTTTAAAAATGATTCTTTTTGTTCTCTTTAAATAACTATATACCTTTTTTATGAGATAAATTTATGAATTTAGAGATTTGGAAAGATCTCAGAAGCTCAGAAATTTTAGTCATGTCTGGCCAGAGTATACTGTGTGCCTAGAGGAATCTAATGGAAGAAGGAACTAGAAAAACGGAATGGGTCCATATTTTAAATTATTTTGAGAGCCAAAATAGGGGTTTAAATTTACTTTCTACATTCTGAATAGTCCCTAGTTTTAGAGATAGATATTACACAGTGACACAAACATGATCCATTGTTTTCAGGCCATAATATCATGACTATCAATACTTTGTACTAAGTATAACAGGATCAGAGTTCTATCGGTCTGCATAAATCAATTAATAGATTATGTAAACATTATTTCTATTTGCATTTTGGAAGTCAAATATAGCTAGAGCTATAGATGAAGGTATCGATCTTGGATTCTGAGGGTTGTTAGTATTTCATAAACAGTGAAATCACTTTATTTTCCTTTTACTAAATATTAATTCCTGTCATTTCTCATAATAGCTTAAAATAAAGCCCTGTTTCCTCCATATACTGGTAGTTCATGTACAGTGAATTGTACAGTGAACTGAAAAAGTGGTTAGGTTCTTTATCATTTTTTCCAAAGCTAGTTACATTAACTTAGCTATTATCTAAAAACAGCTTTGCATATTTTAACTCAACTATTTTGTTATATTTAAAAATCATGTTGTACCTCATTTGGGTTTGTTATTAAATTGCTTGAGTTTTTTTTTTAAATAGGAATGGGGGAAACTGGGATGGCTCAGTGGATTAAGCACTCGCTTTGCAGCCCCAGGGACCGAAGATTGAATCCCTGCTCTGGCCCATGCAGACCCATATGCTAAACTGGGATGTACTTCCCATACAGGAGGCCCCCAGTTTAGTTCTCATCCCCCAGTTTGTCCCCTGGTTCGAGGGGGCGTGCCTCCCATGTGGGCAGCCCCCAGCCCAGTTCCTGTCCTGCGCGGCCCTAGCCCACCTGTGTTGAACAAAACCATGCTGAAAACTGATGACGTACAGCTGTGGAGACTGCTCTGGGCCCTAGCCCTTCTCTCTGTCTCTCTCTCTGTCTCTGTCAAAAACAATTAAATAAATTTTTAAAAAATAAATAAATAGAATAGGAATGGTAACTTGTTATCTGTGGGGGTAAGTGTGAGATATGACAATGAAAATAAAATGCAAAATTGAAATTTGCCTGACATAATTTATTGTTATAATCATATTCAAACCTACATGGATAGAATTATGAAGAACTCAAAAATAACACTCTTTGATTAATCAGTGGGGGACTCTCTGAGGACCGTGCTGCAAAACTGATAATATATTAACTGTGTTTACAAGAATCTAGTCTAAAAAGTTTTACTTAGTGAAAGTAACTTTGAAATAGGGCCGTTGTATGTATGTAGGATGTTCATAAATAAGATTGTTACCCAACACTCCCTTTGAAAAATGCCTCTATGTGCCATTTGTGGGACCATCAAAAATTTAAGAATTTTTAAAACCTATATATTAAAGCCATTTATATTTCCTGAATAGCTAGATAACCTATTTGCTTTGACATTTGTTCTTGAAACTTGGTTTAAAAATCATAAACTCAGGAAAGCCAAGATGGCTCAGTGGGTTAAGTGCCCGCTTTGAAGCCCTGAGGACCGAGGATCGAATCCCGGCTCTGGCCCAGGCAGACCCACATGCTGAGCTGGGGAGCTCCCACAGTTCAGTTCTCTCTCTGTCCCTGTATCTCTCTCTCTTTCTGTCTAAAATAAAATATTAAAAAATATAATTTTATATATATATATAACTTACTCTCAATTAGAATATTTTAAAAAATCATAAACTCATGAACTTTTCTACTGGGTAGGATCATAGTTCAAGTTTAACTCACTTTTTTTTTTTTTTCAGATAAAATAAGACTCTAATTAGTTCCCAACCTTTTTCCACTTACCTACCCCTTTTAAGTCTATTTCTGTATATTGCAACCCTTATTTTTAAAACATCTGTTTTTAAATACTGACACTTTTGTTCAGTGCTTATCTTAATGTAAAATAGTTGAAATAAAGTAATAAGTTAGGAAAGAAAAATTACTACACTAACAATACCAACCACAGATTTCATTTTAAAATATTCATAACCCAGTTAAATACTGTTACTGATTATTTTTTGCATATCCCTGAGAGGCTCAGCATATACCCCTGGGGATACACGTACCACCACTTGGGAACCGATGTTCTAATAGATTAACTATTTTAGTATACTCAATGTTTTATTAAGTAAAGTACATCTTAGAGTTTAAGTACTCTTTGGTGACTAAGAACCTTGCAACAATTTTCAGATTGATATTCTGAATATCTCCTTGCAGCATTTTGTTTTCAGGATTCTCCAAAAATGATGGAGGAATTCACATAAAAGTATATTTTTCCCAAAATATAAAATACTTTCTCAGTCTTTTAGGAAAAGACTTTTTTGTGTGTGTTTATTTTAATCTCTTATGCCCTTTTTCCTGATGTTAAAAACAAATTGCAGGTGGAAATTTTTTAATTAAAGATTTTGAATGAATTGGGTTGAATTTATCAAGGTTTAACTACAAGTTAAATATATGTAAACTAAATATGACCAAGGATCCAAGTAAACTGTTTCTACTCATTACAAACAATTCTTATATTTGAAAACTGAATTATGTATCAAACCAATTTCATGATTTTATTAAAAATAGCAGTGTATTTTTATTTCTCAGTAGTACTATGTTCCAAATGAACCAGTTACCATTATTTGGTATCTCAGTGACAATATTCATTATTTTTCAGTGAAATTCATATCTATCAAGAAACACCAAGGAGATATCCTGGAGTCAGATATCCTAGTGGGGATTTATATGGGTTTCTTCAAATGTATGTGTTTTCCATACATACTTCACAAGTCACGAATTCAGTTACATGAATCCTCTCTAATAAATTCTGCTGTATAATTACCTTAATATTTTTATAGATTTGGAGATTAAATGATGGTATTTTTATATAGTATATGATCTTTTTTTTTTTTCTATATTCAGGTTCTCTCTTTAGGAGCAGATGTCCTGCCAGAATATAAACTGCAGACACCACGCATCAACAAGTTTACAATATTGCACTATAGTCCCTTCAAGGCAGTCTGGGATTGGCTTATTCTGCTGTTGGTCATATACACTGCTATATTCACACCCTACTCTGCAGCCTTTCTCCTCAATGACAGAGAAGAACAGAAAAGGCGTGAATGTGGCTATTCTTGTAGCCCTTTGAATGTGGTCGACTTGATTGTGGATATTATGTTTATCATAGATATTCTAATAAACTTCAGAACAACATATGTAAATCAAAATGAGGAAGTGGTAAGTGATCCCGCTAAGATAGCGATACACTACTTCAAAGGCTGGTTCCTGATTGACATGGTTGCTGCAATCCCTTTTGACTTGCTGATTTTTGGATCTGGTTCTGATGAGGTAAGAGCTGCTTAAAAATCTTATTTTCTAAAAGATTGCAATTATAAAACTGAATCTATTTTAACTGTGAAAAGAAGTGGTTGCTTTACAAATTTCATATATCTCACAGATGAAATTTTTTTCAATTGAAAATGCTGTAAAATGAAATTGAACCATTTTACCATTGCAAATAACACAATTTTCTATTGTTGCTAAGAGATACTAAAGTCTATGCTTTAACCAAAAATTGAACTTTCAAACAAATGTTCCATAGCACATAGCACATTCTCAGGATAAAAAAGACTATATATTAACTCCAAGGGTATAAAACTGTCAGAGAGTTGAACTTGTATCTTAACTCAAAATTGTGTTCTCAAATAGTAGGAACTTGTTTTATGTGGAAGAGGCATCTTCTGAAATGTCTTGTTCAAAGTGCTTTATCTTAAATAATATCTTGATTTTTAAATATTTCATGTGTTTCCAATGCCTTATAAAGCTGAAGACTTTATGACAGGAATCTGTATAGTTCATTTTCTGGACAGAGAATTCATAACTTTACTCAGATTTTCAAAGGGTTTTTTGATCCAAAAGAACTTCTCCTAAAATCCCCTCCATTTTATTACTACTATTTTTATTATAAATGAGTTTCTTGAATTCGATACTGAAAAGATTTATAGAAAGTGTGGAAGTAAGTCTAAAGGAGTAAGCTGAGAAACAAAACCTCAATGTGTGGAATTTAAAAAATCCAAAGTTCTTTTTTACCCAAGAGCCCCTATCATTTTTTATGGGGAGATCAAATATCAAAAATGATCTCTGCAATTGGTGGCTTCCTGACCAATAACGGCTTCTAGACAGGAGATTCCCACTCTTCCAAGGAGAACCAATAGACTCAGAGGTCAATTCTCTTCTATAGAACATGTCCATCCAACAGTGGTTCAGTTAAGAGCAGGACAATGAAACAATACATCTTTCTGTATTTTGCAAACCTTAGACAAAGTCTCAAGCCTGACTCCTCGTCTATATGAATGATAACATTACTTACCCCTCTTAATTTTTTTTTAAATTTGAGACTCTAAAAAGATAATACAAGCGATACTCTTAGCAAAATACTAATATATATATATATATATATATATATATATATATATATATATATAGCTGCTGTTAAACCAACTGAACTATTAATATTAGATGCCCCTTACTTTTTAACTAAAAACAAGAAAGTAAAATACTTCTTCATCTATACTTATCTTTATGAATTACTTAACAATGGGTGATCTATGTAATTACACAAATAAGTACATATTGATAAACAATACACTAAAGCCTCACTCTTTCAAATTGTAAAATATATACACCAACAGCAATTAAATTTTAGGTTAGCAAAATGAAAAAATGGTGAAAGAAGTAAATTGGCAAATAGTATTATTAGAGTAAGTTAATTTACTAGTGATATCTAATGAATAACAATCAAACCAGTGTGTATTTAGATATGCTGATTACAACCATTAAGATAGAATTTCTAGGATGCCACACTTAGTTTACTTTTAGTTACTTTATCACTTAAAATAATAAAACTCATTACAAATATGTAATTAATAGGCCTTCTGGTAAATTGAAACAAGAGAAAATTTATGTGACTCACATTAGTATAGGGTGAAATAGTCTTTGGGTGGAAAATGGTGTCCAGTCACCTTTGTTATGTAGCATTAAAGAAAAGATAAAGTGTGCTGCAAAAAACACAATGCCAGTTCTTTACGTCTATGTGATTTCATGGATTGACCCATGTTCCTCGCTCTTTTGAGATGTGATAATTAGAAAGATCCTGACTTTTCAGTCACACAGATCTGGCTTTGATTCTACTCTATGCCACCAACTTGCTGTATTTTGGTAAAATATTTAACTCATTTATGACCTTTTTTTTTCCTGTAAACTGGTAATAAG
>PVKE010035242.1:0-16990 GCA_004027555.1 Craseonycteris thonglongyai | reverse complement strand
GAGGCCTCCCACATAGGAAGCTCACCCAGGTGAGAACTGAACTGGGTGCCTCCCACATGGGAAGCACACCCCAGTTCAGCATATGGGTCCACACAGGCTGGGGCCCGGACTTGATCTTTGGACCACGGGGCTGCAAAGTGCACTTACCCTGCTGAGGCATCCCAGCTTCCCCTCAACCACATTTTAAGTAGACAAAGGGTAGGGTGACCAGACTTCCGCTTTTGGCGGGACAGTCCCGATTTTTAACAATTTGTCCCGCGGCGTTTTAAAAAAGTCCCGGGGAAGCCGGGATGGCTTAGTGGGTTAAGTGCTCACTTTGCAGCGCCGGGGACCTGGGATCGAATCCCAGCCCCAGCCCATGCGGAACCATATGCTGAACTGGGAGCTCCCCCAGTTCAGTTCTCTCTCTGTCTCTGTCTCTGTATCTCTCTCTCTCTCTGTCAAAAATAAAAATATATATATTAAAAAAAAAGTCCCGATTTTTGGAAAGAATGCACGACAAGCTAGGGAATGGCGGGAGATAGACCAAATTTTTAATCAAGAACCCCCTTCCCCCTGGTCAATGGTGTCCCGCTTTACTAATGTTAAAATCTGGTCACCTTAACAAAGGTGGGAAGCCAGGATGGCTCAGTGGGTTAAGCGCTTGCTTTGCAGCCCCGGGGACTGAGGATTGAAGTCCGGCCCGGCCTGTGCAGACCCATATGCCGAACTGCAGAGTGCCCCCAGTTCGGTTCTTGCCGGGGTGAGAACCTGGCCCAGTTCCTGCCCTGTGCAGCCCCGCACCCACCTGTAGAATGAAACTGTGGAAAAGCCAACGATGTGCAACTGTGGAGACTGTTCTGGGCTCTCCCTCTTCTCTCTGTTTCTGTATCTCCCTCTCTCTCTCTCTCTCTCTCTCTCTCTGTCAAAAACAATAAAAATAAATCTTAAAAAAAAAATCTATAAGTAGACAAAGGTACATTTGGTCAACTTAGAAGGTTTTTCATCTGGACTGGTGCTTTGATTTTCTTGTTAGCCTGTGTAGAGTCACATTTCCCCTGGTCCCTGTTGTAAGCAGGTAAAGGAAAGGAGAGATGACACAAATAATAAGAGCAGGGAAAGGAGCAGGCAGGGTAGAAAGAAAGCAGCTTGCACAGAGGCGCCTGAAAGACGGAGAAGGGAGAGGACCTAAGAGCAGGGGGGGAGGGGGGATTCAGAAAGGGGAGGAGCAGAGAGGGGAGCCAGGGGCTGCCCACGGGAGGGTCCTGAGGTCCTGGGAACCTCCTCTCAGCTGTTTGTCACTGTCCACAGCCTTCTGCTCTGATCTAATCTACTGACATCTGACTGGTGTGGCCTCAGCTGCCCCCCCCCCCCCCCCCCCCCCCCCCCCCCGAAGGCTGACTGTTCTGCAGCCACACCTGCAGGCAGGGTTGGCTCCCAGCTGTAGAATTTGGATGAGAAGAGGACCTGGCCTGGGGTTGCTGAGAATGATAAAGGAGATTATCATTAGCATGTTCTCCAGGCCCCAGGGAACCTGGTTAGCACTCAAAGTGTTGATCAGACGATTGCGGTCACTGTCGTCACCTGGTGGCCATGGGTGGAACTGTTTGTTGGCATTTGGCACGTTGCCCACCTGGAGGCATCTTCTCCCAGGTGAGGCCCAGAGGGTGGACCTGAGACCTTCCCCTTCGTGGACAGGTGAGACTCTAACCAACGGGGGAAGTTTTCAGAGTAATATTTCAACAAACACTTGAAGGCTCAGAGTTCTTTCAAGAAAAATCTCACACACACAGAAAGGCAGGGAATGGAATGACAATGGTGACTGATAGCACCCAGGGCACCCCTTGGTACATGCCAGCACTGTTCAGCATCTCTGTGATTGTCTCACCTGTCATACTCACAACCACCTAACAGGGGTCTCCAAACTTTTCAGCCCGCAGGCCACATTAACTATCAAACAGCAGTTTAGGGGCCGACTACACACTCGAGGTCCAAATAAAAAAGAATCAAAACATAGATGTTTTTAATTATTTATTTAATATTATTTTATTCAGATAAAAAGGTCTCCACGGGCCTGATGAGAGGGCCTTGTGGGCCGCGGCCCGAGGGCCGTAGTTTGGAGACCCCTGACCTAGGACAATGGCTCACTCGCATATTGTTTGCTCAAACCAAAAGACAGAAGTGCATTTCAGGTGTGACCCAATATATGCCCACAAATACGTATGAAATAACCTTTACTTCTACTATGTGTGACTCCTTTGTATGTCTTCAATTCTGTATTACTCAGGGTTGCCAGGTTTAGCGATAAAAACACAGGACTACCAGGTAACTTGGCATTTCAGGTCAGTAACAGAGACTTTTTTTAGTTATGGATACATGCATGCAATATTTGGGATTTATTTATACCTAAACAATTATTTGTTCTTTGTCTGAAATTTAAATTGAGTTCACTGTCCTGTGTTTGACCTAGCAATTGTAATTCTACTCCATCTTTTAAAAATGCTGTCACAATCCCCTGGCCCAATCTGACTGCCCACTAGTGAGTCACGGGCCTTAGTCAGAAAACACTGCCATAGGTGACAGAACCATGAGCATTTCCTTCCACAGGGAACACCAAAGTCCACAGGGAAATTTGGATTCAAATTGGGCAGTCATCATCTGCCAAGAGCCACTCTACTTTTTGCTTTGACAATAGCAGGTGCCCTGTCTAGACATTACTGACGATGCTGAAATCAACCAAATGAGAGACATCCCAGTGAGTCTTCAGATGGGCATGTCCTAAGTAAGCAACTTCTCAAATTCATATTTCTAGGGACAAAAAAGGGGATATATTCAGGTCCAGTCATTCAAAGGAAAGACTCCGGGAAAGCCAGGACGGCTCAGCGGGTTGAGCGCTCGCTTTGAGGCCACGAGGACCGAGGATCGAATCCCGGCTCCGGCCCAGGCAGGACCCACATGCTGAACTGGGGAGTTCCCACAGTTCGGTTCTCTAACTGTCTCTGTCTCTCTCTCTATCTGTCAAAAGTAAAATAGAAATAAATATGCACTGAAGCTAAAATAATTACTCTCTATAAATATAAAAAGATATAAAAAAAAATAGATGATACAGAATGTTAAAAATGAATTGAGTTGACCATTCTACCTAATGGGTATCTCTGTTTTTGTTTTTATCCTCCTAAATAATTCTAAGCATAGCAGGCACAGAGAAACTTCTCAGACAAAATTCTTAGCAGCTCACTCCTGTCCTTAAAGAAGGATGGATGTCTTGAGTGGCTTTGGTGGCTTCAGTCAGCTCTCAGAAGCCAAAGTTTGTTGGTTTGTCCTTCCGTAAGTTATAAGGCCACACGTGATCTGCCTTTCTGATATCTCTAAATGCAGCTGCTTGTTCACACTAGTCCTCCTGCAGGGGGTTTCTTGCTGCTTCTCAAACATTCCTGGCACGTGTCTGAGTTAAGGGCTTTGTAGCTGCTCCTTACACTGGCTGGGCAGACATTCTGATGGATGGTTCACTAACTCGTCACAGGTCATGGTCAGTCAGGAAGCACAACTGCATGAAGCCCTTTGACAGACAACACTTGCTGTGGGACAGTTGAAGCAGGTGTTGACAGCCAGGAGTGGCCACGGGAAACATTAAGGTTAGCACTAGCTAGTGAAGGCAGGAGCAGCAACAACCTGTGCCACTAGGAGAAGTTGTGGGAGGGTTGGGGGTTATCAGAACCTGGCAGTTGAGAGCTGTGGCCACAGAGTGGTGGCTCAAACATCTGAGGAATTATACTGCAGCGTTGGGACATCAGGAGCTCAGAGGAGGAGTCCCAGAAGGGTTGGTCTCATATCTCAGAGGAAGGACCATCACCCAGCTGTACCTATGACTCAGGATTCAATGAGGGGCCTGGAGAACTGGGACCCAGAAGGCTGCAAGGGGGGCTTCAGGAGTTGGAATGAGACTGATTCTAAACATGCCGACAGTCATTGAAAACCAAATTCAACGATGCCTTTCAGGGTGAAAGGGTCATCACTAGCATGATGCTGCCAGGAACAGAAAGCAAAGAGGGAAGAGTCGCTGTCTGATGGAGGCCACTTCCTGGTTTGCAGGCAGCTGTCATTTCACTGTGTCCTCACATGGTTGTCCTTCTGTGCATGACTGTGTCCCCATCCACTCTCCTTATAAAAACACCAGTCATATTGGATCCAGGCCCACTCTAATGACCTCCTCTTAACTTGATTACATCTGTCAAGACTCTTAAATAAGGTCACATTCTGAGATACTGGGGGTTAGGACTTCAACCTGTGAACAGAGGGGGAGGGGCAGGATACAGTTCTGCCCATAACAGGAACGCTAGAGCTTAAAACAGACAAACCAGACACAGTCTGGGACACACAGGTCTTAGAACCTTGTAGACAGGAGCACAGTCCAGCCCAGCAGGGCCCTAGGGTAAGGTGACCAAATTTTAACATTGGTAAAGCAGGACACCATTGACCAGGGGGGTGGGGGTTCTTGATTTAAAATTTGGTCTATCTCCTGCTGTTCCCTAGCTTGTCGTGCATTCTTTCCAAAAATCGGGACTTTTTTAAAACGCCGCGGGACGCGGGACAAATTGTTAAAAATCGGGACTGTCCCACCAAAAGTGGGATGTCTGGTCACCTTACCCTAGGGGCAGGATCCCGGCTGTGGCCTCCCCTCCCCCAGCACTCAGCCAGGCTCAGACAAACCCTCTGGGCATGTTGCAGAACAGGGTCTGGGCAGGCCATAGCTGCTACAGTCATCCCTAAGTCACCTGTGCCACCTGTACCTGCTGCCTCCCTAGCCCCTCCTGTCCTCAGGGCAGGCTTCCCAGATAGTGAGTGTACTGCCTCCCCACTGGGCATGGAGGGTCCAATGCTCAGATCAACACCCAGAGAGTAAAAACAGCAGCATAGCACAGAGCAGATGGCAAACGTAGGAGCTCATGGCCAGAGCTCCTCCCCTCTCAAACCCCTCTTGCCCCCCAAGAAGTCACCCATGGTCCAGACTGTCAGTTTCATTCAGCAAATACTATTTTTATAAACAGTTGACCCAGTTTCTCAGCTTGAATTAGGGCATTTCCCAGGCAGTCAAGGATGTGCCGGGATGAATTTAAATGTTGCTTAAAAGCTTGAAAACCAACTTGAGCTGCTGTGTTCGGTGGGGATGATGGTGCTGATACCGCCCAGAGGCCATGGCCCCCAGCCTGGACCCCATCACAGTCAAGTTCCTTATGCCTCTTTCCCCAAGCTGGATGCTGACTCACAGAACTGCTGCAGAAAGATCTGTTTTAAACTTTAATTAACCTACATTCTTTCATAGATCTTATGACCTGATTTTCCATCCTCTCTGCTGAGACCTACATGATAGCAGTAGAATCCCTTTCTATTGTTTTAAACCCAACACCTCTCAAATAGGGCTTGACCCCAAAAGCAAAGGACACAGGGTGAAACCAGTGGCAAACACATCCATTTTTTTTTTTTTTTTAGAATATCACATTTTTAATATTATTCTGAAAAACTAAAAACTCACGTAAAACAATTAGTTATCAATTAATACAGTATTATACACTTTATCCAGTAAAAACGCAGTAGAAAGAGCACTGAGCTGAAGTTAGGAGATAGATCCCTAATCTTGGTCTTCAAACACATCCACTAGGGTCACTCTTCCACTGACCTTTGCCTCTGGAATCAGGGGTAGAGTGAGGGGACAGCTCCAGGCCTGTCATGCCCAGGAGTAGGGTGGCCATGAGGATGCGGACCTCTGGCTCCAGGGAGGGTAACTGGCCCAGGGAGCTTGTGACGGGGTAATCTGGATGCTTCTGGAAGGGCAGGTGCGAGCCTCATCAGGAGTCAGGAGTGTGAAGTTTGATAAGCAGAAACCTCCTTTAAATTGGAGTGAGGAGGGCCTGTAGGGGGAGCTCTCACACCCTACCACTGATTGTCAGTTACCCAAACTGGAAGAGACTTACATTCCATCTCCAATAGGAAGATGTCTTCTACTCTACTGCTCCTGCAGGAAGAAAGAGCTTCTCCTCCCGGCACTTCCAACTCTGTTTCCTCCAATGAACTCTTTGTTTGCAACAGTCCCTCTAAACTCCCCTGTCCTCTATAAAAGCATGTTCTTCTCCTTTGTTCTCTGAACTTACCAGTAAGGTTTGCCATTGGCCTACATGTCCAAAGTTGCAATTCTTTCTTTTTCTTTTTTAAAGATTTATTTTTATCGTTATTTTGACAGAGACAGAGAGAAGGGGGAGATCCCAGAGCAGTCTCCATAGTTGTCAGTCATCAGTTTTCTACATGGTTTCATTCCACACAGGTGGGCAAGGTCTGTTCAGGGCAAGAACTGAACTAAGGGCCTCCCCCATGGAAAGCACTCCCCAGTTTAGCATATGGGTCCACATGGGCTGGGGCTGGGATTCGATCCTCAGTCCCCAGGGCTGTAAAGCGAGCACTTAACCCACTGAGCCATTCTGGCTTTGCTGCAATTCTTTCTTGTTCCCAAGTAAACCCATTTTGCTGGAGAAATATTGATATTTTTATTTGTTTAAGGTCAACAAACTCTTGAAACTCAGTGAGAAAACAAACATCACAATTTTTTAAATGGCCAACAGATTTGAATAGACCCTTCACTGAAGAAAATACAAATGGCATATAAACATATGCAAAGATCAAAATCACTAGTCATTAAGGAAGTGTATATTAAAATCACAATGAAAAACACTTCTTAGAATGGCTGCAATTAAAATGACAGATTATACCAAGTGTTGACAAGGATGTGGGGGAAATGGAACTCTCACAAATTGCTCACAAAAATGTACAATGGTATAACCACTTTGGAAAAGAGTTTAGGAGTTTCTTTAAAAATCAAACACACAGGATGCCGGGATAGCTCAGCAGGTTGAACACTTGCCTTGCAACTACAAGGTCTGGGGATCAAATTCGGGCCCCAGCCTGTGCAAACCCACATGCTGAACTGAGGCTGGGATGGCATGGGGGTGAAGGTTCTCACCTCCCATTCGGGAGGCCCCCTGCCTGGTTCCTGCCCTGCACAGCTTTGTGCCCACCTGTGTAGAATGAAACTATGTCAAAAAACTAATGACGTACAACTATGGAGACTGCTCTGGGCCGTCCCCCTTCTCTTTCTGTCTCTGTCTGTCTCTATCTCTCTCTGCCAAAAACAATAAAATAAATCTTAAAAAAAATAAAAGATAAATGCTGTTTGCCAAACACACACAGAAAACCTAAGGACATACAAAGGTTAAAAATGAAAGATGGAGGTGGAGACATCAGGCAAATGCTAACAAAAGGAAGATGTTTATACCAGCAAAACAGACATTAAGGCAGTTTTGTTAGGGATAAAGATGGTCATTAAATAATGAAAATAGATTAAATTCGCCAAGACAATCATGCGATTTTAGACAAGTATGCACCTAACAAATTAGAGTAGCTCCAAATCTGTGCAGGCAAGGACAAGAGAACTACAGGTAAACTGACCGAGTTGCCATCTTAGTAGGAGATCTCAACACATACCTCTGTTGACAGAAGAATGTCCAAATCTACAGAGAGTTGTTGTTGTTTTTTTTAATTTTTTTTATTGGTTTTGACAGAGAGAGAGAGAGAGAGAGAGAGAGAGAGAGAACCGAACTGGGGGAACTCCCCAGTTCAGCATATGGGTCGACACGGGCCTGGGTCGGGATTTCATCCTTGGTCCCCAGCGCTGCAAAGTGAGCGCTTAACCCACTGAGCCATCCCTGCTTCCCCTACAGAGAGTTTTGTAAGGGTTTATGTGAGTCAAATTTTTTAGGACATGCCCAAAGTAAGACCTCAACAGGTTGGGAACATGCTCCAGAGAATGGCAGTTTTGCAGCTTATTTTATACATTAGAATCAAAGGAGGAGACTAAGGGGATCCCATGGAATCCATGGGTGGTGAATGAAGGGAGCAGGAGGAAGCAAAGCAGGGTATCTCTGGGAGTGGATAAAAAGTAAAAACAGAGACACTTTCTCTACATGGGTGGGTGCAGGGTAGTTAATGTTTACCGGTAGCATTTACAGCGCAGCGCAGCAGTGTGCGGGCCACCGGATCACAGTGAGGGATTCTGTGCTTTCATGCTCTGGTGTCTATGGTTGCGCCTGCAAGGGGTCTGGAAAAGACACTGACTTACATGTTTCAAAGGTATGTCATCCTGGATAACAGGCCCTCCTTCTCGTTTCTGGGCCTTTACAAGTGCTGTTCCTTCTGCTTGAAACATCCCCCCTCACCTCCCTCTCTGTTCACCTAGCCACTTCCTGCTCAGAATTTCGGGCTTCGTGTAAACTGGGCACTTCTCTGACCCCCAAGCAACACCCTAGGCTTTGCTTTTCACTCACTCGTTGTGCTCATCCAGCCTCTAGTTTATGTCTGTCCATGCTGCTGTTCTGTCTGCACCAAGCAAGCCCCACCCATGGCCCACGGGCTGCATGCGGCCCAGGACGACTGAATGCGGTCCAACACAGATTTGTAAGTTTTCTTAAAACATGATGAGATTTTTTGCGATTTTTTTTTTTTAGCTCATCAGCTATCATTAGTGTTAGTGTATGTCATGTGTGGCCCAAGACAATTAATTCTTCTTCCAGTGTGGTCCAGGGAAGCCAGAAGTTTGTATACCACTGGTCTACAGCATGAGAACAAGTGTTACCAGGGGAAGACGATCATATAATACCTCTGTTCTTAATTTCTCAGGGGAAAGAGTTCCAAGGGAACAGAGTTTGTGCAGCACGGACTAGTAAAAAGTTTACTAGCAACATAAAGATGCTCCAGGGATTATGGAGTGGGCTGTCCCAAGAGGCAAAAACAGCTGCTCCTCACACTGTGTGAGGGTTTTTGTTTCTGTGGGTAGAATAGCTCACCCGCCCCCACCCTGCAATATCCCCTATTTTCCCAGCTGGCATGGCCCATCCCCGCTTCTTGCTCCCAAGATTGTCTGAGCTCATTAAAAAAAAGCAGTTCTCGGGAAGCCAGGATGGCTCAGTGGGTTAAGCGCTCACTTTGCAGCGCCGGGGACCGAGGATAGAATCCCGGCCCCGGCCCATGCGGAACCATGTGCTGAACTGGGAGCTCCCCCAGTTCAGTTCTCTCTCTGTCTCTGTATCTCTCTCTCTCTCTCTCTCTCTCTCTCTCTCTCTCTCTCTCTCTCTATCAAAAAAAAACAATTAAAAAAGTTTTTTTTAAAAAAGCAGTTCTGATAAGTGGACATTATCCCTCCCCCTCCAGCATTTTCCTTCTAACAATGTATCTTCTTGATTTAGGGGCATGTGCCCACTGATGTCCTGCTGAGCAAGAGAGGTGTTTGTGCCCACGCGAGAGCAGCTGTCATGGGCCTTGACTCAAGTAGGAACAGCTGTCAGGGGCCTTTGAACCAGGCTGGCCTCCTCCTACTGCTCATCTCTATCTTCCTATCCACCAAACACAAGGACCATGACTGTCTAGCTCATCACTACAGCCCAGGTGCCTGGCACAGGGCCTGCACACTAAAGGTGGCCAATGAATACGGATTACTTCATCAATCAAAAGCAGTGGCCATAACACAATATACACTTCCCTTAGCTGGGGCAGCTCCCCACAGATGTCCGGCCCCTCTTTCCTCCCCAAGGGCTCTCTGACTGGCCTGTGGGGGTCCTAAGCTACTCACGGTTTTCTACTCGGCCTCTGCTCTCACAGCTCCACCTCTACATGTTGGCTCCAGCCATTCACAGCCCGAGACACCCCCTCCCCTTCTTGCTGCAGGTGCAGAGACTCTGTCTCTGTCCAGCCCAGCCCATGATGCACGTTGCATCTCAGAGGGCAAGTGATCCACGATTTACTGATGGTCACACTGTGGCATGAATGCCAGTCTTCTTGGAGGTTCTGGGTCCAGCACCACGTACACGCAGGAGACAGGTGGAAGGTATGCAAGCCCTGCTGTTGGACTAATGGGAAGTCAGTGCCCATGTCCTTGAAGGTCAATCAGCACCACCTTTCCTCAGCCATATTAAGAAGATGCCTCCTGAGGTCCATCCCCCGTGAACCTGACCCTTTCCTGAGGAGACAAGCAGCAGCGGGTTGTGGTTTCACAAGTGTCATTCCCTAAGGTGAGGGAGTCCCACCACTGACCCTGATACTCCTCGCTCAGTAAATAGCCAGAGTGGGCAGGAACCTGCTATGAGTGACATGGCAGCCCAGACCTCAGCTGTGTACCGCGTCTGGTCACAAAGGTGCGTCACTAGGGAAGCAGGGACCTGCCAGCGGTGCTTTATTTCCTCCGGTGCCTAGTCAGCCCTGGGGAACATGATAAACAGGCTTCTGGTTTCAAAAGTCCGGGTCTCTCAAAGCAGCAAGTTCTATTGTTCAGGCTCTGAGAGTAACTGGCGATTTGTTTCCACAGGAGCAGCTAGCAGCCACGGGGCAGATGTGGGGCTCCCTAAGGATAGGTGAAAACAGGCACCAAACAGGGCTCTGAGGGGAGAAGGGGATGGGGGCCGGAAGCGGGTGTGGGGATTCTCTGTGAGGGGCATGGAGAGAGAAGGAACGGGCTCAGGGCAGGGAGAAAGCGGGCAATATCCTGGGAGGGACATGAGGCGCAAGGACCAGCCCAACCAATGGAAGTGACCCTGAATTCAGGGGTGTAGGTGCCATTCAAGAACAGCTGTCATGTGGTCCCTTTGTGTTCTGTGGGTTTAAAAGAGAAGTGGCCAAGGGCAAGGCTGACTTCAGAAGGCATCCTGATTTGTGCTGGGAAGCCCTTGGGGGAATTCCAGCTGCAGGGGCGGGGTGTGTGTGTGTGTGTGTACCAGGTGTTCCTTAGCAGGACCCCCAGAGTCCCATAGGAGTATCCTTAGAGACTCACTCGTTTACTGTGCCCACCCCTCCCTGCACGTGTCAAATCTCCATGCCATAAGGCAGTGAGTACAATGAGCACAGTGGCATTGTGAGCTGCATTCCTTGTTCCATGGGCCCTTGGCATCTCCCACCTGCACCCCACCCCAGCCATTCACCTGGTTCAGATGCCATCTTTGCCTTCCCCAAGCTGTTCTAGATGTGGTTGCCCCATCACTCTTCCTAAATGAAGCCTGATTACAGGTTCCTCCTACACTTCAATCACTGAGTCACCCAGCACCCACCCAAGTGCACAACATTGCTCCCCATCTCACTGCTGAGGAATGGGGCACAGTGGGGCTCACTAATGTGCTGGGGTTACACAGCTAGGAAGCCATAGAGCTGGAGTGAACCCTAACCCTTTCCCAGCCTTCCTGTCTCCATGATGCCACAGATAAGATCCAAGGTCTCACTGCCCTTCATAGCCCTCTCTACCCAGGCCCCCCAGCCCCCACCCCATGTTCCTGGCTAGCCCTTCAACCCTCCTAGTCCTCCTGGGCCTCTCTTGGATTTCCTCCCTACCCCTAAAGCCCTTGCGGATTCTCCCAACCTGCTCCTCGTCCCTTCAGTCCCCAAGAGGGTCTCTTGAGCATTTGTCACACAGACCGCAGAACAAGATGGCAGTCTCTACTACTGTAATATGTCACCTCATTTTCTCAAGTGCTCTTCTGCATAAAATGCACAACACCAGGCATGAACCCCAAATGCACTGTGCTCTTGGGGTGACTATGATGTGTCAATGTAGGTTCATTGATTGTAACAACGGTCCTACCCTGGTGGGGGTGTCCTGGGGGAGGCTATGCTCAGAGGGAGCTGGGCATGCTCTGTACTTCCTGTTCAATTTGGCTGTGAACTTAAAACTGCTCTAAAAGCTTTAAAATATATAAGTTTCCGGCGGGGGCGCCGGGAAACCTTGTGGGCTGGCGCGGCGATCTTCCTTTCGGATCCACCATCTACAGTGGAACCTCCACCAAGATGCAAATTTTTGTGAAAGCCCTTACGGGGAAGACCACCACTCTCGAGGTTGAACCCTCGGATACAATCGAAAATGTAAAGGCCAAGATCCAAGATAAGGAAGGAATTCCTCCTGATCAGCAAAGACTGATCTTTGCTGGCAAGCAACTGGAAGATGGACGTACCCTGTCTGACTACAACATTCAAAAGTCTACTCTTCACCTTGTGTTGAGACTTTGTGGTGGTGCTAAGAAAAGGAAGAAGAAGTCTTATACCACTCCTAAGAAGAAAAAGCATAAGAGAAAGAAGGTCAAGCTGGCTGTCCTGAAATACTATAAGGTGGATGAGAATGGCAAAATTAGTCGCCTTCGTGGGGAGTGCCCTTCAGATGAATGCGGTGCTGGAGTTTTCATGGGCAGCCACTTTGACAGACATTATTGTGGCCAATGTTGTCTGACCTACTGCTTCAAGAAACCAGAAGACAAGTAATTGTATATGGGTTAATAAAAGACATGAAGTAACATTAAATTGTTATTTTATTCTAATGATTTTTAAGAATCAAAATAATAATAATAAAATATATAAAAAGTTAGACCAATGCTCTCTGGCCCCAGTATGCTGGTTTTATTCCCGGTCCCTATTGCAATGTGAACAACACATCCTAGAGAATTGATCTTGATGGGGGTTTTTTTGGGCCCACTTTTTTTTTTCTTTTGTTCCACATTTCTCCCACTCATTTTTTTTTTATTCCATTTTATGTCATGTAATTTAGGTAAAAAGTCTGCCCCTTGCCAGAGTGACTACCGGTTCTGGTTGCCTGGGACTCAGAGAGCTCCCAGAATAAGGGACTTTCAATGCTAAAACCAGGAGGATCCCCAGAAAACTGGGTGGTGCTGGCCACCTGAGCCCCCCTTCAGAGCCAGCACTGTTAGCAGCATGAAGTCAGCATCTAACACCCGGATAGACATTGTCCTTTGCTCAGAACCTACTATTGGGCAGGTGCTAGCTAAGGGAGGGCCACTTTGCATTGTTTTTAGTCCTGTTGACTGCCCCCATGGGGCCTGATGGTGGCTATGTTTTCCCTAAATGCTTTCTGGATTGCACTGACTGGAACAGTGCTGAATTTTATTCTTAAACTTGTTTCCCAGTGTCCTGGGCAGGAGGGTCACATGGCACTCCTCACATGGCCAGGGACAGAGCAATCCCTGAGTCTGCACCCTGTCCAATGGGCCAAGCCTGCTGGCCACACCCATGGCTGTCCCAGTGAAGTAATTGAAACCTCGACCCCTGAGCATTCACCCCTGGAGAAACCCCCTTGCTAGTTCTGCCCTGTGAACTCCATGGAGTAAGACAGACCACACAACCCTCAGGGCCACGGGGGTGTGGAATGGGGTGGAAGATGTCATTAGCAGGGGATGGGGGAGTATGCAGGGCTCCCCAGATCACACGATGTCCAAAAGGCACTTCATTCCCCTCCTCCAAGTGGGTGACCAAACACAAATACATCTGCAGGTCCCACATTTATTCCTGGTCTGTCAGTCCATGAGCTTGGGTTAGAGTTCTCCCAAAACAACCTAAATTCCCACAGCAAATGTTAACAACCTGAGAACCAGGGAAAAACTGATCTTTTCTCAAGACATGTTAAATCTCAGAGAAAGCCAGAAAAATCAGCAATATGAACATGTTCACAAACCAGCACCTTTGGCATTTTAATACAGAGAACCAAATACAAATAATTTAGATTTTAAAAGGCTAGCAGGGGGAAGCCAGGATGGCTCAGTGGGTTAAGCGCTCACTTTGCAGTCCCGGGGACCCAGGATCAAATCCCGGGCCCGGCCTGTGTGGACCCATATGCTAAACTGGGGAGTTCCCCCAGTTCAGTTCTCTCTCTGTCTCTGTATCTCTCTCTCTCTCTCTCTCTCTCTCTCTCTCTCTCTCTGTCAAAAATAAATAAATAAATAAATAAAAATAAAAATAAAGATCTTTCTTTGGATGCTTTCCAATAACCCCTTTAGAAAAAAAAAAAAAAGGCTAGCAGGCACATAGTACACATATCAAAATTTCTGCTCAGGGAATTCTGGGATAGCTCAGCAGGTTGAATGCTTGCCTTGTAACCAGTAGGTCCGGGGATCGAGTCTTAGCCCTGGCCTGTGCAAACCCATATGCTGCTGGTAACCACCAGGATGGTGGCAGAGGTTCTTGTCTCCCATGTGGGAGACCCCCAGTTCAATTTCTGTCCACATGGCCTCACATCCACCTGTGTGTAGTGAAACTATGTCACAACTAATGATGTATAACTATGGAGACTGCTCTGGGCCCTCCTCCCTGTGCTCTCTCTCTCTCTCTCTCTCTCTCTCTCTCTCTCTCTCTCTCTCTCTCTCTCTCTCTTTCATCTTCTCTCAGACAATAAAATAAATCTTAAAAAAAATTTCTGCTCAGCACTGAGTGTTGGATTTTGTCAGGAAGTTGCAGCTATTACTAAAATAGAAAAAAGAAAGAAAGAAAGAAAGAAAGCAAAGCGCTAGGGGCTGACTTGGTTGGGGCACTAAGATAAATTCAACAAATTTATCTTTGTTAAAAAAAATATTCTAGGGAAGCTGGAATGGCTCGGTGGGTTAGGCACTCACTTTGCAGCCCCGGGGACCGAGGATCAAATCCCGGCCGGCCCCTGCCCGTGCAGACCCATATGCTGAACTAGGGAGTGCCCCAAGTTCAGTTCTCACCAGGGCGAGACCTGGGCCCAGTTCCTGCCCTGTGCAGCCCCACCCACCTGTGGAATGAAACTATGTGGAAAAACCAATGATGTGCAACTATGGAGACAGTCCTGGGCCCTCCCCTTCTCTCTCTCTCTCTCTCTCTCTCTCTCTCTGTCAAAAACAATAAATAAATCTTAAAAAAAAAAAAAAGATTCCAATTCAAATTTGGAATTCTAGAATATCTAGAAAAAAAATAAATGTTTCTAGCCAGTAGTGAGGTAGAAGAGAGACCTGAAATGGCTGTCTAAGTAAGAGCTAGCTTCTAGACTGGTCATGTGTTCCTCTCCTGAAAATTAGGGATTGGGATTAAAAGGTCTCCTTGGCCCTGAGCCAGACACAACCCCTTCATGTTTTGTTTGGCCTGTACCGAGTGTCTGTTTTGTTAATTAAAGGGGAATGCTGTCCTAGTGTGGCTCTCCAGTTTGCCACAGGCCCTGCCATTCCTTATTGCATCACTCTAGCCAACTTCACAATTTGCTCTCACCTGCGTGGCCCTTGAAGGACTTGGGTTTACAACTCTTGGGCTATGGGGTTAAGGAATTTCCCACATTGCACTTGTCCTGTTACCACTGAAACACTACAGAGAGGTGGTCTCAACTTACTTTGGTCTCTACTTGTGTTGCTAAGTAAATTTCATGTCTTTCTTTTTTTTTTAAGATTTATTTTATTGTTTTTAACAGAGACAGAGAGAGACAGAGAGGGTGGGGAGGGCCCAGAGCAGTCTCCATAGTTGTACATCATCAGTTTACAACATAATTTCATTTTACACAGGAGGGCAGGGGCCGCGCAGAGTGGGAATTGGGCTGGGGCCCTCCCACATGGGAAGCACACCCCAGTTCAGCATACGGATCCACACAGGCCGGGGCTGAGATTAGATCCTCAGTCCCTGGGGCTGCAAAGCGAGCACTCAACCTGCTGAGCCTTCCCAGCTTCCCTAAATTTCATGTCTTTAAATCTCTTTTCCCCCTTTCATAACCTTGTAGAGTTATCATCCCTCTTTTACGAGGTCAATGATAGCGCAAAATGCTAAAAAGACTTGCTCAAAGTCACAGAGTTAATAAGTCAGAGAGCTGTAATTATATTTGCCAAGAAACTTTTTTTTAAGTTTTATTTATTTGTTTGTTTGTTTATTTATTTTTGACAGAGAGAGAGAGAGAGAGAGAGAGAGAGAGAGAGATACAGAGACAGAGACAGAGAGAGAACCGAACTGAGGGAACTCCCCAGCTCAGCACATGGTTCCGCACGGGCTGGGGCTGGGACTCGATCCTCGGTCCCCGGCGCTGCAAAGTGAGCACTCAATCCACTGAGCCATCCCGGTTTCCCCAAATGTTTGTGTGTTTTTTTTAACTGAACTGGGGGCCTCACCACATTTGGGAAGCACATCCCAGTTCAACATTTGGGTCCACCTGGGCCGGAGCCGGGATTTGACCCTCGATCCTCGTGGTAAGGAACGTTTTAACTTGAAAAATATAGAAAAGCACAAAACAGTACACAAGTTTTGTATAAATCTATAAATGATTATTAGAAATATTTATGTACACTTGGAAACTATGTAATCATTACCAACCAATGTCACCCCAATAAATTTAACAATAAATAAATAAATAAATGGGGAAAAAATTTATGGTGTATGTCATATTTAATTGCAGGAATGTGAATTTTTATATATCCACTATCATTTTGGATATATTTAGATATAGTCACTTGGGTTATTGTGGGGTTTTTTCTTATTGTGGTAAAAATACATAACATAAAATTTACCATTTTAACCATTTTTAAGTGCACAGTTCAGTGGCCTTAAGTATCATATACATTGGTAAAAACACCACCATCATCCATCCACAGAACTTTTTCATTTTCCCAAACTGAAACTCTGTCCCCATTAAACACTAACTCCCCTAGCTCCTGACACCCATCATTCTACTTTCTGTCTCTATGAATCTGCCTCTTCTAGCAACTTCATATGAGTGAACTCACACAGTATTAGTCCTTTTGTGACTGACTTCTTTCACTTAGCACAGTGGATGAACCTTGAAGACATTATGCTAAGTGAAAGAAGCCAGTCATGGCTTCAAATTCTGACTGTTTTTTTGTTGTTGTTTGTTTGTTTGTTTTAATTAAATGTATTGGGGTGACATTGGTTGTTAGTTGACTGTGGTTTTAAGGCAGCAAAAGTGTGTGTTAAAAATAGCCATAGGGGAAGCCGGGATGGCTCAGTGGGTTAAGCGCTCACTTTGCAGCGCTGGGGACCGAGGATCGAGTCCCGGCCCCGGCCCATGCGGAACCATATGCTGAGCTGGGAGCTCCCCCAGTTCAGTTCTCTCTCTGTCTCTGTATCTCTCTCTCTGTCAAAAGTAAAATAAAAAGAAATAAAAATATATTAAAAAAAAAAAGAAATATATCTT